>JARACY010001412.1:0-59020 GCA_029255725.1 Scrobipalpa atriplicella | reverse complement strand
TATTATGCGTACAATTTGCATGTTAAATTTCTACTGAACTATTTTATTGTTGTGTTAAAATTTACATTACATAAACTGAAAACAATATTCCATATATTTGCATGATGATTTGATTATAAAGAATACAAAAAGTAACACGTTGAAAATATAACTTTAAAAAATCTGAGAAGGTTTACTTGTATCACAGAAATAATTTTGTTTTGCCCTAAGTTTTGCCCATTAAAATTCGCAAAGATATCTTTAACTTAAAAGTCTAGACAGATTTTGATATAAATGAGGGGAGTTGATGGGTCTAGATAAAGAAGTATCATAGTTACACGCCTACCACATATAAGCATAAGGATCTAGGCTACATACACAACTGAAATTTACATTTGATCTAATTGAAAGTTACTAAGTACGACTAATATCGCCGGAGTGTTAAAATTTTTGGTTTCTATGTTTACATTACAAACTTAGGAATTTTGATTTCGATAATTTCCTTGATAGAGCGTTTGTGCACTTCTCCGAATCCAATTCGCATCCGTATCCTTCCTAGTATTTTATGGCAGCTTGTGCACCCATCCATATACGTTTCGTATGGAATTTTTCTTGATACGGATTGGATATGGATAGGTACACAGACGCTCTTACCCGACACGATTCCCGCAAATCGACCGAGTTTAATTAATTAAGTTAATCTGAAGGATTGCATTTCCAAGTAACGAAAACTTGGCTGATAATCCCATGTATGTGTTAGTGACGAAGACTTGGCTCATAATCTTGGTTATGTGTCTGTGCGCATGAGCCTGAGAGCCAAGTGCAAACATGAGACTCAACTATTGTGTGTTTTAGTGATGTCTTCATATCGGTTGTCGATAAACTTTTTGGTCGACGCTTTAGAAATTTTCGAGTCAAGTACGAGAACTATGAACAGTACTCATACCTATTATTAGGCGGCATGGTAGTGCTAGAGTTTCAATTTTATAATTGTCTTTTTCATTTATGTAATTGAAAACTTCATAAAATGTAGGAAGTAAATGTATTGAAAAAAATTAAGAGGGCTCACCGGGGCCACGAGTGTCTGCAGCTCTTTTTTTTTGCTCTATTCCGCATTTTTGTATTGTGATAGATCAATTTTATTGGTAGAATAGTTACCTACACATTGGAATCTTAGTTAACGGAGTTGATTCAAATAATCGTTCTGATTTCTTTGCCTCATACGTTGAAATTCTTGTAATTTCTTACATATCGAACAACACAACACTAGTGTCGTATAAACACGCGGTGTCGGTGTGACTCATACATTCTAAGCGAGAACAAGACAGAGGATTGAATCAAGCTTTGATTTCAAGTCTGAACGCGGCGGTAAATCTAAACATCCGAGGATTGTCAAAGCTAATGAGATATGTACTACTGACTTATATACTTCCATGCTGGACTGGGAGTGATAGAAAAACATAGAATGTGCCAGCTGCATTTCCTCCTGGGCATGCTGTAAAAACCAGCTAAGGGATTCAAGGGTTTCAGTATTGTAATTTAGGCGATGGGCTGACAACCTGTCACTATTAGCAATATACAGATCTATCTGGAATAACCTCAAAACTTGTCAGACGTGGCGGAACGACCTTTGTTTAGGTTGTTTACGCTCTGCCTACCCCATTAGGGAAAAAGGCGTGATTATATGTATGTATGTATGTATGTAATGATATATGTAGGCGTAATTTAAATAATATCATTAGATCTGTGGTGGGATTCATTCAAATTATCATCAATATGCATGCACAGGTAATAGCTAGTTTTGCTGACTTATTTGGTATCGTTAAAAATTCTCAAGACTAAAGATCTGGCATATGGACCGGAGCGATGGCGAATGCTCCACCGACAAGCTATGTTCAATATTAATTTTGACTTAGCTTGACATTCATAGTGTGGTTTTCGTTGCACAGAAATCAATTTTACAGTAATGAAAAATATCTCAAGCTTATCGTAACTAGCGCTCTTTTCTTTTAAACAGTTAACATGATACTCGTAATAGTTGCTAGTCGTTACCTTTTAAAGCATCTTGCCGTTGAATACATAAGTGGCCTTGGAATTAAGACAATAGTCGACAATGCATTTGCATCTTCTCGTAAGTATTCACTCTTCATTTCTGACGTGTATGGTCTTCATTTAACCGGGCATTGTGGTATAGCTAACTAATAATGTGGGGTTTCACGCTATATCATTAAACGTACGTAGATAAACTAGTATAAAAGAATTAAAAAACGATTTTGAAGTAGTACACCTATGCTGGTTTGAGAGTGATATCAAAATGTAGAACGTACCAGTTTCTTTATTTCTCACGAATATTTTATTTTAGTTAGTCTTTTTCGCTGGACGTTGTACGACACACAATGATCAGCCTACCACTACCACACGAGGGTTATTGGTCATGTTATCAGTCCCAATTCAATCCCATTGCAGTAGTTTCAAACCCATCAAACGTGCAGCAGTTTGCAACCCAATATAACGTGCACCAAGTTTCATCACGGCCAATAACACCTCGTATATCGACTCGACGAGCGACCCCAGATCAACCTTAGGCCCGTATTTATAATCAGCTCTCATCTCAAGAGTGACAGCTCGTTTGAGTCCGTATCAGAAATGTCATTACAGTACAAAATGATCTGTCAAATCCATACTTAATATTGCTCTCAATCTTGAGATCGCTTTATAAATACGAGCCTTTAGTGTCCAAGGCCTTTAAACCCCCTATATGACCACTGATACTTAGATTGATAAATGGTAATAGATGTCGTAGCAAGAAAGTCATGTCAATAATAATGAAAAAATATAGATTTTGACTCTCCATTTTTCCACAAGTCATCTATCGAACATTTATGTTTCTTTTTGGAACCGCGAAAAAAGAGCGTATTACATTCGCAATCACTAGCGTACGGTTTTGTCAATCTGCGAATTTCCATGCAGCAGATGTGATGTAGTCTAATTGAAGTGCATCTGTCTGTACTATGCAGGACTAGCTTTGTGCCACCACTCGACGACGATAGCAGTTAGTTCCGCGTCCAATGCGCGCGGTTAATTGTCAAGCACTCGTAATGTAGGAAGCCAGCGAGCGTGTAAACGTAACCGATTAGTTTCGTTCCGATGCATTGCGGAGTTGCGCTTGTGGTGGTAGGGATGTCACTGGTGATTTGATGCATTGTCTAGGATTAAGTGCACTTACTCAAAACAACAACTGCAATTTTTAGATAAAAAATATCTCCAACACTATCCCTTCACCACAAAACGATTAAAGAACCGGATGGAAATAGCGTAAACAATCAAAACCACACACACAGCTCGCCTTCTATTATTACTATATTTTTACCTACTATATCATGTAGGTACTTGCTTAATTGTACGAAGTACATAAATATAATAATTATGATAAGTAAAACAGTGGGAAGCCGCGGTGGATTAAGTTGTACTGGACCGATCGTCGTAGAGATCCTGGCGGAGGCCTATTTAATATAGGACGCCTTTCGGCTGAGCCGACAAAGTACAAGAATTTTCAGTGGTCTTTACACTAAAAAAAGTACTAGAAGTAGAGACATCCCTAGTGCCAACAAATATTACGCTGGCAACTCTGCCCTATGCATTCACGCTCTGTGATCTGCCGACGCCTGCTAAACCAAAAGCGACCAGTTTTATGTTGGTTAGCGGCATACGGCAGACACAGTCGATGCCGATATTTCATTGCCTGCTTTGTTCTTTGAAGTGATACGCTGGTTTTGTAGTGCCTTGGTACAGGGCTTGAATAGCGTCGCTCATATCACAAGTTCATTGCACCTTCTCCACCTCGCCACAGCGCAGTAAATTATTCCATACTTTCTTAAGACATTACCCTCCCACACTCGGTCGAAATGTTTGGAGAGTACCTCCAAGGAGCCGCCAAAGGGGCTTAATCAGCAAATGTAAACGGAAGCTGTACTGATAAGGATCTCGCGCCTGTCGCCGGCAGTCGGGGCAGCAAAAAAATAAAACTTTGTAGCGAACCGTTCAGGAAGGCAGGTTGTATTTCTGTAGGTTGTGTTCGTGCTTCAAGTTTTAGTGGGAAATGGCTTTTATGACGATTTAAAGTTCTATTAAAGGAGCTCAAATTCGAAGAATTAAGCTCAAAAAGGTAGGCATCAGCACAGATTACTATTACGGCGGAGGGCTCCTAACAACATCAGATAAAAACCATCATAACTGAGCGAAAAAACAAATTAAGTGGAATGTCAAGCTCAGTGCCAGAAGTCATATTAATGGGGAACGCCGTTGTCCTTTCCCTATAATGCCTCTCAAAGACTTTTACGAAACCCTCTGAAGATATGAGCCGACGCTATTCAAGCCCTGTACCAGGCACTACAAAACCAGCGTATCACTTCAAAGAACAAAGCAGGCAATGAAATATCGGCATCGACTGTGTCTGCCGTATGCCGCTACCAACATAAAACTGTCGCTTTTGGTTTAGCAGGCGTCGCAGATCACAGAGCGTGAATGCATAGGGCAGAGTTGCCAGCGTAATATTTGTTGGCACTAGGGATGTCTCTACTTCTAGTACTTTTTTTAGTGTAAAGACCACTGAAAATTCTTGTACTTTGTCGGCTCAGCCGAAAGGCGTCCTATATTAAATAGGCCTCCGCCCAGGATCTCTACGACGATCGGTCCAGTACAACTAAATCCACCGCGGCTTCCCACTGTTTTACTTATCATAATTATTATATTTATGTACTTCGTACAATTAAGCAAGTACCTACATGATATAGTAGGTAAAAATATAGTAATAATAGAAGGCGAGCTGTGTGTGTGGTTTTGATTGTTTACGCCTATTTCCATCCGGTTCTTTAATCGTTTTGTGGTGAAGGGATAGTGTTGGAGATATTTTTTATCTAAAAATTGCAGTTGTTGTTTTGAGTAAGTGCACTTAATCCTAGACAATGCATCAAATCACCAGTGACATCCCTACCACCACAAGCGCAACTCCGCAATGCATCGGAACGAAACTAATCGGTTACGTTTACACGGCTCGCTGGCTTCCTACATTACGAGTGCTTGACAATTTACCGCGCGCATTGGACGCGGAACTAACTGCTATCGTCGTCGAGTGGTGGCACAAAGCTAGTCTGCATAGTACAGACAGATGCACTTCAATTAGACTACATCACATCTGCTGCATGGAAATTCGCAGATTGACAAAACCGTACGCTAGTGATTGCAATGAATACGCTCTTTTTTCGCGGTTCCAAAAAGAAACAAAAATGTTCGATAGATGACTTGTGGAAAAATGGAGAGTCAAAATCTATATTTTTTCATTATTATGACATGACTTTCTTGCTACGACATCTATTACCATTTATCAATCTAAGTATCAGTGGTCATATAGGGGGTTTTAAAGGGCCTTGGACACTAAGGCTCGTATTTATAAAGCGATCTCAAGATTGAGAGCAATATTAAGTATGGATTTGACAGATCATTTTGTACTGTAATGACATTTCTGATACGGACTCAAACGAGCTGTCACTCTTGAGATGAGAGCTGATTATAAATACGGGCCTAAGGTTGATCTGGGGTCGCTCGTCGAGTCGATATACGAGGTGTAAGGTAGGTACAGCATACCAGAAACTGATAGGGGTCTCTCAGTCAACGAAACTGAACAACTTTTTTCAAGATATAAAAAAAAAACAGGCTTTTCAGACAGGAAAGTCACTGTTTTTTTTCATTTCCTGAAAGAATTTCCTGGTAAATGTCGTTATCAGTTTCTGGTACGCTGTCCCTTACACCCGAACCCTGTAGAAGATTGCATCCCGCTTAAAATTAGTCGGACCCAGTGTTTGCGATAGTCAGTCATCGATCATTATTGCTAGTCCCCGAGGTGTTATGGCCGTGATGAAACTTGGTGCACGTTATATTGGGTTGCAAACTGCTGCACGTTATGATGGGTTTGAAACTACTGCAATGGGATTGAATTGGGACTGATAACATGACCAATAACCCTCGTGTGGTAGTGGTAGGCTGATCATTGTGTGTCGTACAACGTCCAGCGAAAAAGTACTAACTAAAATAAAAATATTCGTGAGAAATAAAGAAACTGGTACGTTCTACATTTTGATATCACTCTCAAACCAGCATAGGTGTAACTACTTCAAAATCGTTTTTTAATTCTTTTATAACTAGTTTATCTACGTACGTTTAATGATATAGCGTGAAACCCCACATTATTAGTTAGCTTTACCACAATGCCCGGTTAAATGAAGACCATACACGTCAGAAATGAAGAGTGAATACTTTACGAGAAGATGCAAATGCATTGTCGACTATTGTCTTAATTCCAAGGCCACTTATGTATTCAACGGCAAGATGCTTTAAAAGGTAACGACTAGCAACTATTACGAGTATCATGTTAACTGTTTAAAAGAAAAGAGCGCTAGTTACGATAAGCTTGAGATATTTTTCATTACTGTAAAATTGATTTCTGTGCAACGAAAACCACACTATGAATGTCAAGCTAAGTCAAAATTAATATTGAACATAGGCTTGTCGGTGGAGCATTCGCCATCGCTCCCGGTCCAATGCCAGATCTTTAGTCTTGAGAATTTTTAACGATACCAAATAAGTCAGCAAAACTAGCTATTACCTGTGCATGCATATTGATGATAATTTGAATGAATCCCACCACAGATCTAATGATATTATTTAAATTACGCCTACATATATCATTACATACATACATACATACATATAATCACGCCTTTTTCCCTAATGGGGTAGGCAGAGCGTAAACAACCTAAACAAAGGTCGTTCCGCCACGTCTGACAAGTTTTGAGGTTATTCCAGATAGATCTGTATATTGCTAATAGTGACAGGTTGTCAGCCCATCGCCTAAATTACAATACTGAAACCCTTGAATCCCTTAGCTGGTTTTTACAGCATGCCCAGGAGGAAATGCAGCTGGCACATTCTATGTTTTTCTATCACTCCCAGTCCAGCATGGAAGTATATAAGTCAGTAGTACATATCTCATTAGCTTTGACAATCCTCGGATGTTTAGATTTACCGCCGCGTTCAGACTTGAAATCAAAGCTTGATTCAATCCTCTGTCTTGTTCTCGCTTAGAATGTATGAGTCACACCGACACCGCGTGTTTATACGACACTAGTGTTGTGTTGTTCGATATGTAAGAAATTACAAGAATTTCAACGTATGAGGCAAAGAAATCAGAACGATTATTTGAATCAACTCCGTTAACTAAGATTCCAATGTGTAGGTAACTATTCTACCAATAAAATTGATCTATCACAATACAAAAATGCGGAATAGAGCAAAAAAAAAGAGCTGCAGACACTCGTGGCCCCGGTGAGCCCTCTTAATTTTTTTCAATACATTTACTTCCTACATTTTATGAAGTTTTCAATTACATAAATGAAAAAGACAATTATAAAATTGAAACTCTAGCACTACCATGCCGCCTAATAATAGGTATGAGTACTGTTCATAGTTCTCGTACTTGACTCGAAAATTTCTAAAGCGTCGACCAAAAAGTTTATCGACAACCGATATGAAGACATCACTAAAACACACAATAGTTGAGTCTCATGTTTGCACTTGGCTCTCAGGCTCATGCGCACAGACACATAACCAAGATTATGAGCCAAGTCTTCGTCACTAACACATACATGGGATTATCAGCCAAGTTTTCGTTACTTGGAAATGCAATCCTTCAGATTAACTTAATTAATTAAACTCGGTCGATTTGCGGGAATCGTGTCGGGTAAGAGCGTCTGTGTACCTATCCATATCCAATCCGTATCAAGAAAAATTCCATACGAAACGTATATGGATGGGTGCACAAGCTGCCATAAAATACTAGGAAGGATACGGATGCGAATTGGATTCGGAGAAGTGCACAAACGCTCTATCAAGGAAATTATCGAAATCAAAATTCCTAAGTTTGTAATGTAAACATAGAAACCAAAAATTTTAACACTCCGGCGATATTAGTCGTACTTAGTAACTTTCAATTAGATCAAATGTAAATTTCAGTTGTGTATGTAGCCTAGATCCTTATGCTTATATGTGGTAGGCGTGTAACTATGATACTTCTTTATCTAGACCCATCAACTCCCCTCATTTATATCAAAATCTGTCTAGACTTTTAAGTTAAAGATATCTTTGCGAATTTTAATGGGCAAAACTTAGGGCAAAACAAAATTATTTCTGTGATACAAGTAAACCTTCTCAGATTTTTTAAAGTTATATTTTCAACGTGTTACTTTTTGTATTCTTTATAATCAAATCATCATGCAAATATATGGAATATTGTTTTCAGTTTATGTAATGTAAATTTTAACACAACAATAAAATAGTTCAGTAGAAATTTAACATGCAAATTGTACGCATAATAAATAGCGATATAACAAAAAACTTTGAATGTAAAGCGGAAACTAGTAAAAAATAAAAACACTTATTTAAATGCAAGGGTCGCCTTAAGAAAAAAAAACGACTCTGGCATGAATTCTAATCACGACCCTACGCAGAAGGGACAAACATCCTCAATGTTATGTGGTGTCAAAAAGCAAAGATAAATAATATGTAATCACTACTGTATCTTTTACGGGGTAGGCAGAGCGTCGATGGCCTAATACTAAGGCCTTTTTACTATCGTCTGATGAAAAGAACACTCCATGTAATGCTGTAGTTATAGGTTGTCAGTGAACCCTTGAACCTGCCCGGGAAGAAAAGCAGCTGGTACATTCTATGTTAATGGAAGAAAAAAACACGAATAATATTAATATCAGCTCAACTTGAACCGTGAGTGGTTTTATTGTAATGCGACACCATGGATCTTGCGCAAGCGCAGCCACTTGTTTAAACAACGGAGGTGCCCGTGCCGCCTGACTGATAACGATCTTTGCTTTTTCTTTTACATGGTTAGATTTAGTAAGTGTGAATAAATCAGGTAAATAATCAGTCTCGCCACAACAAATATGTAGGTACCTTTATAAATCAACATTTACTTATCTATTTTTTTAAACATGCAAATATAGAAACCAAAAATTTCGCACAGGAGAGATGACTTAACCATTTAAGCTACCATGCAAATTTAAATCCCTCATGTGCAAATTTTTTGTTTTCTGTATAATTTATATTTTAAAAACATTAACGCTGTAGGTATAGTCTCAAAAAAAAAAAAAAAATTGATTTATCTAGGTACATATAATCTACTATTTTATTTTGAGCATCTCAAAGGTTATATGATTCGAGTCATTCATTGTTCTGTCGCATTCACTCATAGCATGATCCTCCTTTACTTATATTGTTATTACTATTATTTTGTACCACAATAAAATTTGTTGTAACAACGACTTCTATCCTGTGAACTTCTTATCGGCCAACTCACACCTGAGACGGAACAATGTCAGCCCTTTTATCACGTTTCCTAAACATTCCTGTTACAGCAGGGCCTATTACCTCTAAGTACAACATTATCTGCTTTATATTACGTGGAACTAAACGCCTGCTATATCACTGATGCTTCAAACTCGTTAATATGCATAGTGAGCCTGTGTCAAGGATACTTTATTACTGTGATTATCTTTACACTATTATTTCGAACAAATCTGTCTCCGAACGTGAAACGGATTTTGGTACGGCGTTTGAATACATTAAGCAATGATTTTGTCATCGGCCATCTTTTTTATCTACGTATTGTTTCACATGACATAATTTCTAATTATTTCCTAGGCTATGTATGATAAATATTCATATAAACAAATTTTTCAGAAAATGAGGTGACCCATTGTTGAGGCTCCCACAGGGCATAATTATTGGCCCTCTATTATTCCATTTACTATTGACGTATACCTATTGTCAAGGAGAGTATAGCATCAACAGTCAAGAAATGTTTAGATATACGACGATAGAGGGATTCTTTGCTCATTCAACGGAGTGTTTATTTATTTAGCTGTTCTTCTGTCAACTGTACACAGTGACGTAAGTGGAATGCACTTGTGCCACGAAATAAGGCATTCGAGTATCGTGTTTTAATCGTCAGTTTAAAACGATGGTAGAGTTGATTTGCAGTAGGTATTCTTAAATGAAATGAACATGATTTTCTTTTCGTTATTAACATTGCAAGCATATTGTAACCGATATCACAGACAATGTAATTGTGGGAATGATTTCACGACAATACTCCAATCGTCAGCAATTCTCTGCGTACAATATACGAATGTTGGATTAAGAAATTAATACGATATCAAAATATGTATGTTGTATTTAGAATCAAATTACAATTCAAACTATCCTCCCAACTGTCCTTGCTATCCCGCAAATAATATCAATTAGAAAAAAAAGGCTCCATACAAATGTTCTTAAGTGTAAACATGGACCATTTAAAAAAAATTTGTTGGACGAACAAAACATTTCATAGACAGAACGCCGTCTAAATAGTAAAAGGCATTAAATTCTCACTCCTCGGCCAAATGTGTGGGGGTTAGAGTATCCCGCTTATGATCCCATTTATTATGATTTCTTCTTACCTTAAATAACTCACTGCTGCCTACCTCAACGTTTATCTATTTAACGTCAGGGCTTAAATTTAGTGGGGTTTTATGTCAAGACACTGCTCAGGTCTTTATTGCCGTACTAAATCTCTTGTTGGCTAAATTTAACCCGGGTAAAGATGGTTAACAAATGAGCCGACGGCCAGACAGATCTTGGAGGGTGCAAAACAAGGAAATAGCTTTAAATTAGGCTAGAGTTAGAGCGTTGCTATGACACGTAGGTAAAAGGATGTTAAGGTGTATCTAAAACTGAAAAGGGTGGCTCGGTCAATAAAACTGAACAACTTTCACAAAAAAAATCTTTCAGGAAAGGGATAAAATACTAAAACCACTTCGATCCAACAATTTGGAAGGGATCAGACATTTTTACTCCTGGAAGTTATTTTTTATTAATTTTTTGAATAAGCTACCCCTTTAAGTTTGTGAGAAGTGTGTGGTTCCCTTACACCCAGTATTTTGCTAGAGTTTATACCATTGGTTATGACAAGAAATTTAGAAGTACTTTGGACTTTGTGTTGTTCTTATTTTAAAGTAGGTGCTTGAATCGTGAAGTGTTAAACTTGTGCTTAAGACAATGAGTGTTGTATGTTGATGACTTCCTTGTGTTTTCTAGTTGTGAATCCTTTGTCAGCTACAAGGCTTAAGGAATGATTTGTTCCTGTTGTGTTTGGATAGATAATATTTATAAACATGTTTTTACTACAAAATATTGTATTTTTATTAAGCAAGTGAATAAATTAATTCTAAATATATTATTAAGGATGAAAAATTTCCAAAACAAAATAGGATGAAATGCAAATTTTGTTTCGTTATGAAATTCATACTAGGAATTTTGCGAGCACTTGTTCAAACACCAGGTTGAATAGAAATTGAGTGCTCAATCTACTTTACAAGGACATATCTCATTATGTTAGGAACTAAAACAAGGAAGCACTTGCTTGCTAGCAGTATTGTATGTACAGTCCACATTGCATGAATGGGACCGTTTTGACCTTAAAACCGACCTTATTCCAAAGGAATAGCGGTGACATTCGCAGCACAGATATCAATCTACCGCCACTATTGTATGAAATGTAGTCGTAGGTATAAAGAGCTTGTTCAATGTCAATGCCGATTTACTTACGTAATGACGTTATATTACTCTTTGCGTGAGTTTATTGTACTATTTAAATCTCCAATGACTCACGAGTTGTAATGCAATTAATTTGCTAACGAACTGCTTGTAAAATTCAAATTCTTGTTAAATATTTGGATAACTTCTAAAAGTTTTTGGCAGAATTTAAAATAAATTCTTGGTTGATAAAGAGATCAACTTTTGAAAGTCACTGGGTGATAAATAAATTATTTAAAATAATATACCCTAGTAGAGATCATTGTTTCTTTTTTTTGACTACATTAAGATCTTTCTGAACATAAAATTCTGTTTTTGAATGTATCGCTCCGATCCATATCGGCTTTTGAATAAGAATTTACCAAAATTTAATTGAGAAGGATTGAAACGAATTTCTCATAGATTTTATGACTCGAATGAATGCCAAATTCGCTCTACAAAGAAACAATAAAACACGCGTTCTAATAGATTACTCGGTGGAAAGATGAGAATTCTTCACTAGGTACGTAAAGAATGCTAAACACTCGGCTACAAAGAACAGGGACGGATGCAAAGTATTGTTTTTCAGTCAGCATATCGGTCAATGCCAGCCGCGCTTTCGATTTCAATACAAAAAACCGAGCTGACAGACAAAGTTAAAATGTTTTTTACACGTCTCTACCTAATTATTTTAAAACTCGTGTACCTAGTGAGTTTATTCGTGAATCAAGTGGTCTTGCGTTGATTTGCTGTTCAATGGATACGATTAGGATAGTTTGACAATACACCGGCTAAACCTTTGCCAGGTGAGACCTAACGTTATGGGAGGTGTGATATAGATTATACCATGAGAGTGATATTTTATGAAAACGTTGTCATTTATCACTTTATGTACAGTTTAGGCAATGGGCTAACAATCTATCTTAACTTTATAAAGACATTTTTTCTGCAATCACATCACTTTTTCGCAATATTTGTCAGACGTAGCGACTAGCCTCTTACGCTGACTCTCTGCCTACCCTGAAAGAGATAAGGCCGTGACTATACGCTAATAACGTGTAGCAAACCACGCACGTGTTACGATTATTACGAGGATAATTCGCTCTATCGCCAAGCCACGACCAATCGAGGAAAACACATAATAAAATAAGACTTGGCGCACATAAAATACGCTACAACAGTTAAAATTTCACGGTACTGCTGATAATGAGTATTGGTGTTAATTATATACCACTCGTAGCAGAGTTGGTTACACCAACCAACAACCAACCAACCGTTGGTTGTGTGTATACATATACACACAAAAGATGTCAATGACCTTACTGAACAAATTTTGCCAAAATTGATCTCCTTTCAAACATGGCTGCTTCTTGATGTTGTATCTTTTTTGGACAAACTTGGTCGGTTTTCAAAGTTCATTTTGTGCTTCAGTGTTCAGTTCAGTTCATTTTGTGTACTTGAGTCACACCTTCAAACAATGCGTAAGAATAAGAATGTAGAGTTGTTTATCAATGTTAAATACTAAAGGAATGTTAAGTCTCCAGTCAGTAGGTAAGGTATAATCGTTGAAACACGTAGCTAAATCGAATAATGATAATCGATTTTTCCGCGGCCTTTTTCACATTTAACATTTTTCACTTATAAACATTAGACACACTGTGTGTATAATCGATATGCGTTTTCGCAAATGAGTTTTCGATATCCAATTTGTAACTGGAACCGTGTCAAAAACTGCCCTCTTAGTGGCTTGAAACTGGGCGCTTAGTGGCTGAAAACTGACTCTACCACAGTTCACCCGGCCGTCAATTAGGACTTCCTCTCCAGGTTATCGGTCACCGTTCATTAGCCTAATTTCCAATGAGTATGCAATTATTCACCTCATAACGATAATTAGGTCGCATCGCTGTCTAACAATGCAAAATCCCGTGGAAATTGGTTCTGTAGTCGTATTAAAATTCCAACTATAATAACTGCTAAATCACTTTCGATTCATTCATTCAATGATCCGAGCACCTGGTAGATTTTGCAAAGCACTATCACGAAATGAAATTGAACGAGATGAAAAGCGTCCGCACAGAATGAAGCGTTCCTGAAAATGAGGGGCGTGTTTTCTTGGAATAGTGAATGTTATAGACCTGGCACGTGGTAGGGCGTCGGGTTCGACGGCGGCAGCCAGTAGGCGGCGCTGATGGGCGGGTAGTTGCTGCCTGGCCGGCCGGCGGTCTTGCCGCGCGCGCCGCCCGCTTCTCCACGCATCCTTCACTTCACAACACAACACTCACTTCACATGACGCGTCTGCATTCAAGCGCGGCCGGGACACTACTAACACAGCTATACTAGCGCTAGGTGCGCGCGCGCTGACGGACGATCAGTCATTCTTCGCGGGCTCGTGTCACCTCTGCCCCTCCCCCCGCTGCTAATGAGCTCCGTCCTGCGTCTACCGTTTTCCAATTACAGACACCGTGTTTAAAGTGCAATTTATTAAACACTCCATTGACGTTGACAATTGGCTACTATTCGTCTCTACATTAAATTGCTCGTAGGTTGCAACTTCATTGATAACTCGGGCGGTCGTAAATAAAATTAGTGGAGTAGAGAATAGAAACGAAAGAAATGAGTTGCGAGCGCGAGGAAACGAGAGCAAAGCTATTCGTGTAAAACTTGCTGCACTGAATGAATTTTACGATTCATTCTCAAAACAAAATATGAGCACGTAATCTCTCGGCAAACTGAAATATGTAAACATGTAGGCAAGTCAGCGCGTTACACAATATTGCCGACGACGTAAAAAATAAAAGCGTTCCGATTTCAAATCGCGACGAATATCAGGGTCTGACATAGCGCGGTCCCGCGGCGTCGCTCGTTACGTGCCCCGAGTACTAAACGCACTGGCACATCGGATGTCACACGTATTGGCTGGCACGATTGATGGCGGACGAATTGAGAACTAATCCGTTTCATCGGTGTATAAATAGAATACGAATCAGCCGAGTGTTGTGCAAAAAAGGCAAGTTTCATAAAGAAAATTGTAGAGTTCAAGGAAAAAAGGAAATCAATAATTCAAAATACCTACAGTTAAATTGCCTTAGTTTTTTATACAATCCTATTCTCTTACGAAATACCTAAGTAGGATTTAAGTGTTGGCTGAAGTTATCTGAGTTGCCACAACATTGACTTTTGTTCTTATACTGATAGGAAAATAACACTGTCCACAAAAGGAAATAATGACATATTTGCGTTCGAATTACATAGTTTAACTATTGTGTAAAGAATCCTAAAAAGGCTAAATTAGTATCTTTTAGACAAACATCGCTCTTCACATAGGTGATGCGTATAAAGTAATTCCTTTGCCCGAAAAGGTAGAGAACAAAATAGTCATTTAGAAATAGTTTCATGCATTTTAACCAACTTCTCATGAGACTATTAATTTCATAATAGTTTTTTTTTTCATCGAGACATGTTATTTTATCACGTTTTACCTATCATAATTTCCTGCACTTTTACAAATCAGATTAAATTTCATGATACGTTATGTGACCTCTTCTCAATACAAGGAAACTTGGCGAACCCACTGCCGCGGCCTTAGCATCACCTAGGGGACATCTCTATGAATAACCGATTTGTACTAACACATCGCAGGTACAATAGCAATAGGTATATTGCTCCTCTCTAGCTACCTGTACATACCTGCATACGAGTAGCATTGATCCGAACACGTGTGTTGTCAACTGAGAATCAAACACGGCTTGATAGTGTTGCAATACCTGTGTAGGTTTTGGTATATAGTATGTGGATCGAAATAGGTATGTACAAAGTGAAAAAGGATGAATGTGTGGAAAAAATATGTCCACTAACAGCAGTATAGCTGGATATTTTGTGGTTATATTAGGCAGTTTGTGGTTTTGAACTTGCCTACATTAATATACAAAACATTTTTTTTTACATTATATTGTAAATTCTTGTAGTGTGCAACACTGTGCCAATAGTAAGTTGAATCGATACATTCGACAGTATGGAATCGATTTTCCACGCGGTTTTTATTATGCAGGCCTTGAGTCGGAACTCTTATCAATATTTAGCAAAACGCGGGTAAGGCAGTAGACGCAAAATGGCGTATGATAGCATCAGTTATTTTTACAGTGTCCTTATTTATTTACATTACAATCTTTCACTGTACCATTACATTACTAAAAAGTCATACTATCCTACTAATATTATAAATGCGAAAGTTTGGATGTTTGAATATTTGTATGTTTGTTACTCAATCACGCTATAACCATCGGGATGAAACTTGGCACAAATATAGGTTAGGTCCCGAAATAGGATATAGGCTTTTTTCAACGCGGAAAAACCTTCTTTTCTACGGGAGAATTTATCGGGTAAAACCGTGGGTGGAAAGCTAGTGATACCTGTATAAATCAATAGGTACATACATGACTCAAGGCAGAAAAAAAAACTTTTTAAGGCTTAAATATATTTACCGAATCCAATTTAAATAATTAAGTAGACTATTTTCAGATCTACATTTAAATTCAAACTGAAATGAATCATGTTTTCTACGAATCTTTGCAAATGATTAAAGAATTCTTTGAATCATTTTGACTGAAAATTTCAGAGATGATAAAGTGAATAAGATAAAAGACAAATAGACTGAGAGATTGCGATAAATAATCCACAGAGAATAGAGTGCTCTATTAGTAAGAATTTAATACTAAAAGATAATTTAGGACCATTTGCAACTATTTTGATTTGCAGCAGATTATGGTAGCAATTCGTAGTTACCTGTCATTTTATATCATGACAGAACAGAAAGGGACAACAACAATTTCAGTCAAGGTTTAGTTAAGTCGTACCCTCGACGAATCGATAGCAATATGTAAATCTTTTCTGTGGTATAGTGGTCTGAACATTGAGCTCTACATCGATATTTAGTGGGTTTGATTGTAGAGTTTTCTTTTAGTTTTGACGTCTGTCTACCAGATATCTCATTTGATAAAAGACAACTAATTATGATTTTTAGGTACTTTTATTATGTCATCTATGTATGGTAGAGGCGAGGAGAGCTCCCATTTCACATGAAAATAAGTACAAAAAAAATTAAGAATTTACGGTTCTGTAATGTATGTAATCGATAGTCTCAATTTAATTAATATACAAATTAGTTCTCGTTTAAAGTTAATTAAGGAAAGATAACGAGGAAGGTAGAACAGTAATTAGGTCTCTGATAAAACAGATACCTATGTACACTCGATGGCAAGTTAAGTTACCCAAATAACGAGTTCCTACACAGAAATACTGGTATAGGAATATATAAAAGAACGGAGAGACATGGAAAAAAGATGGTTGCTGGCTGGCTGGATTCACTGGTGACTTCTATGCTCACACGCAGGCTAGACAGTAATGCATGGAAGAATCTTTGTCAGACTACCACGAACGCTTTTTAGAATAGTGATCCGACACGACCTTAAAGGGTCTGATGAAGAGATGGACATACTGCTTAGCTTATACAGAGAGTAAAAATAATAGCTGACCAAACTTCAGGGTATGAACCTACCCATGAAATTGAACAACTTTCTTCAGGAACATAAGTCCACACAAATGTTGTTAGCGGCTCGAGTCATTTTGTCTCCATGGGAGTTCTATTTTTTTTACATATTTAGACCTCCTTGGGGAAAGTTGTTCAGTTTCATGGGTAGGTTCACACTCTACAGTTTGATTTGCAATTTTTTTTTTTACTCCCGGTTGATAATTAGTATACATTGGCATGTAAAATGGGTAACTTCTTTTGCTGACCACTGTACAAAGTTTGTTGTTTCCTTCGCGTAATCAAGTAAACAAAGGGAACAAGCAAACTGTACATAGATAACATATTTAGTATGCAATTATAAAGGTCAGCTGCGTAATATATATTTTTTTAAGAGTATCGAGTAATATTTGCTATGACTTACCGTTTCTGTTTTCACTGTCAGCCGGCTTCATCTGAATCGGATGGTGCATCTGTAACAACCAAATCATTAATTAAAAAATTGTACACAGTACGCTCATTTAACTGTAAAGTGTAATTGTAATCCATATTACAAAGGAGGAAAAACTTGCTACGCTCACTACGCCACTGAAACTAGGCGGATAGTGTTTCATTCGTTCCAAAACTTTTAAGGCCAAAAACATTAATAAACCTAACGTAGATGTGAGATTGCAAAACAAACTTCTTAGATCTTACATCAATGAACAGTGTTTAGTAAAACGATGAAAAAAGTTACAAGTGACAAAGATGACAGGTTGACAACATTGTGTCAGTCGCCCGCCACCGCGCGTGCGTCAAAAATAACTGACACTAATATTTATATTTGTTTTTACCAGTTTTTACGTTGCTTACTGTACCTACCTCGTTAATGTACCCTAATCTGGTAAAGTGTGACAAAACTATATTGGTTTCCAGACCTAGATTTTACCTCTGATCACCAATCTACCTGCCAAGCATCTCATTTTTAGTCGTCGTAATTTCATTATTGTTTAGAAATAGGAGTTTCTGTTGACGGAAGCCCATTGTCAGCCAACAAGTAAAAACTAATTATATATTTATTCTTTCCATGGCCGTTTAGAAATAATACCAAGGGCTTTCCGATGACGTAAGCCAAGGGCCGTATGTCATCTTCAGTTGGAGACGAGGCATTCAATCATGTTTACAGTTTACATATCCGCGCCGGTGTTTACGAATAATTTAAATGGCGGACGGTTGTTTGCCTATACGCAGGCTGCGGACAAACGTCGATGTACCTACATACACACATACATAAAGTCACGCCTTTATCTCTCACGAGGTAGACAGAGCGTAAAACGCCTAGTGGCTTTTCGCCACGTCTGACAATCAAGGTAAATTTTAGCTCCCATTTCGGCATGGAAGATGGTTTGATTGAGTTTTATAATCCGCGCCAGTATGCGTCTGTTGATGGATTTTAAGTTACTGCTTTTGGACTTAAGAATGCATGCGCCACATTTCTATTCCATTACATAGCAAATGGCTTCTTTATCAGGAGATATTTAAAATTATGTTGGCTCTAACTAAAATTACCAAAAGAGTTATTTTGTGAATAGAAATATATTCGGGAAAAAACAGCAAAATTAATTAAATTAGTAACAATGATTTGTACATAGAGCGAAATGAAACGGTGACCACAACGCGATATTGCGTCGCAGTGACGCGCGACAACGCACATACAACATGTGACAAATTGTTCGCCTCGTACGCGCTTGTCTGGACCATAGATGCGAGAAATTAGAGAGATAAGCTATGAGTCCATGAGCCAGTGTAAGATTGAAGCCAGAAAAAAAGTTGAATAATGATGCCAAAGCAAAGCTCACTTGGGAATGGGAAGTAACAAGAATGTGTCTCTTTCTGTCGCCTAGAAGAAATCTTTCAACTTTCAACACACTTTCGTGTTTTGTTTCATGAGACAATTCACCTAGGTCCAGATTTTAGAGACTACAGTATAAATTGTAAAGATTAATACATCGGTAGTAGGTATTCGTATTTTGTCTAGACAAGACCAGTGATAATCGAGATGGAGTTGACGATGTAGCAAGATCACCTAGAAGCCATCTTTGCATTTATGTAATTTAGCGCACGCACATGTTATGCCTTTTTATCATCTCTCCAGTTTCTGCGTTCACGTCAGCTGTGTCCCACCAAGATTGATGATCACTTAGGCCTAATTAGATAAGGGATGCTATCTCGCCGTTCAAGATAATCTGCGTTATTTGCGCGTGATTCATTACTCTAGATTGGGAGATAGTGCTCCAAATGGGGTATTAATCCAGAATGTGATTAAGCGACGCTTGGAGGTCCTGTTGGTTACCTCGTGTGGGACGTCGTCAATCATACCTAAATGTGGATTTAGTTAGTCTAATGTCACACACGCGGATCCTACGAAACGCTTGTCGCTTTCTTATTGGGTAGCAACGGTAGCATAATGGTCATAAGTCTGTTGAGGTAGATTATGACAATGACCATTATTTTGGAATGAAATCATGATTACTATCTTGATTTTAATTGAGTTTTAAACGTCGAGTCCAATAATCAAGATCGCAGAACATTTTCTTTTTCTTGTATGTTGCTGACAGCCGACCTTTTATTTTCAGGTTTCATGACCAACCCGTAAGTTCCGCAGTCAGTGTCCAAGCTGTTTAACACTCGTTAGAATTTTACGTGACACCGCAGAGGCAGTTTCGTTTCAGGAGTAGGTAATTTCAGGCAGTTTCGGGTAGGAAAGGGTCATTTCAGGAAAATTGCGGTCGCGTCGTGCCGTATGATGACCCACAATCACGTGATGTAGGGATGCGTACTATATATTTTGAGAAGAATCGTTAGTTAGGTTAGGTATACAAGGCAATAATAATAAACTACAGATACTTGTTAAACCAGCAATGTAGTTCACTGATGCGGATAGGGCACATGAAAAAAATATTATTATTTATATAATCAATACAATTATCATGACAGTATACACCAAGTCGATAAAAGTATTACATTAAAATTTCTTAATTTTTTACTAAAGCTTGTAGCTTTGGATACATAAATATTCCTATGTAGTTATTATTTATTTTACGACATACATAGTTACACTAGTCAAAACGCTAGCTTCTACGCCGTAGCCTCCTATTCGTAGCAGTCAGACATGACACGGACGACAGAGCGGAAACTTCACACTCTGTTACTGGCTACAGAGGAAATGAATATGCTTCTACACCCACTAAGAAAGCAAAGGACAGCGACATCTCGCTTCCTGTACGTCACTGACTAAGAGACGGTTATGTATAGTTCCAAGAATGTGGCAAGAAAATCATCCAACTAATGTCAGTTAATGTTTTTTATTTATAAAAATGTATTGTGATTTGTGATTATATGTAAGAGAAAAATATTTTATTACTTCCTTCGGAAAAACACATTAAGCCGTGGCGTAAATTCTGAATGCTCTTTAATATAAATCAAAACGCCTGAACAAAGTGTTAATTTAACGTTTAACAGTTTGTACGCCTAGAACGTAAAAAAGCTATTCGGACATAAAAAATTTCACCCATAAATCATCACGCGGACCCTTTCCAATAAAACTCCTTAATTACAACTATAAATTCTAATAAGCGATGAAAAAGTAACGAAAATTTTGGCAATTCAATTTGGGTACCGATTTTAGAGAGCTCAATAAAAATAATGTGGCTGTAAAATTTTATTATTTGGAGTGTAGTGAAAATGGACATGGAACTGAAAAAGTACTTATATTTTTCCTTTGTTATTCAATTATTAGAATTTCAGTAAGGAATATATTATTATAATTTAGTATACTTGTTTATTTTTTGGTTGCCTAGCAGTAAAAGCCGGTAGTTACAAGATTTTGAAAGTTTCGCGTAAGTATTGTAATTTCGTGGATGTTGGGGTGGGGGCGATTTTAAGAATTATCGGTAATGTAACTATTATATATTCTGTGGTAATGTGCAGCATTTCACAGACCTATCGGAATAAGATCCTCCAAATTTATAGTTATATCCGCTTCTCGGCATCAAATCTCACTTCTGTAGGTCTGCTGTAAGAAATTTCTTTATAGAGATAAGCAGTGCCTGTTGTGTCTTGTTTCTTTTTTTCTTGTTCTTTAGTGTGTACAATAAATTGTTAAATAAATAAATAAATTTTGCTAGGCGTGGTCACTATATTTTACTAAGCTGTTGACGCTCTGCTCACCTATTAAAGTACAATGCATAGTTTTTTAAATATGCACAAACACACGTATAATAGAAGCCGTTTTATCTCTTTCTTTCAACACTGCCAATCGAATCCGTCTCAATATACTCAATAAAATATACGCATGTATCCGAACGTTGTGTGTTAAGACAGACGGATGGGCCGTTTAAAAATAAATGAAGTGTGAAGATTCGCGCCAAAACGCTCTCTCAAACTCATTAGCAGATCAAATTAATTTATAGTGGCGGTACATAATGTGTGGTGCAAAATTTGTGGGCGGGAAATGCGAGGTACTAGAATATGAAATAGTGATTTAAGAAAAGTGCAGTGAAATCTTATTATTTGGTTTGCTAATAAGAAACACGCTTTATTTAAACTTTCTT
Organism: Scrobipalpa atriplicella; assembly: GCA_029255725.1. Classification (NCBI taxonomy): domain Eukaryota; kingdom Metazoa; phylum Arthropoda; class Insecta; order Lepidoptera; family Gelechiidae; genus Scrobipalpa; species Scrobipalpa atriplicella. Next base: position 37,245 of record JARACY010001412.1, on the reverse strand, counting down.
AAGAAATAAATATTGCAATGAAAGCATTGAATCACCAAACATGATTTGCTGGGACAGCTGTTACTGTAAGGAATGAATGGAAAAAAATACCACTTACTATGCGGACCCCAAATGATGTAAAAAATCCATTCAAAGAGAAATCTTTAGTTAAAATAAAACCCCTTATCTCAAAAATAAACAACTGAATACAAGATGAAAAAGAAATAAGCAAAACTAAAGAAGTCGAAGTTTTCGCAATAATCCCTTTCATGTCAAGATCCATAAGAAAGAACTCCATCAAAAAAACCAAACACTTAATACTTCTGAAGTCGTGGTCAAACGCAGATTTGTCTTGGGTCTAATAGAGTCGCGATCTGTCTAGTTTTCAGATCAAGTATAAGAAATAACAATAAGTATAAGATTGTCACAAGATACTATTGCAGATTTACTAAATACTGTTACTAATGACGAAATTGGTCTGGAGAAATTCTATAAAATTTCTCAACACGAGTAAAATATAACTCTAATTATATAAATTATATATAATTTAGGGATGTCTTTCCCGTGAGCTTGATGGAAACTACTACATCCTAATTACTTAGTTCAATTCAAATAACGTAATCGTCTAAGTTAAATAACGGTCGAGTATTTTTTTGTAGCTGTTACTACAATAGCAGTCTTGTCAATATCAGGAGTGGTCTCAACATCAACTTTAGTCGTTAGTTCCGTCAAAGGTGAGTGAAAAACTCTACATTTAGAGGAGGGAGGGGAGAAATCAAAGGAGACCTTTTAGGCTTATTACACGCTTCGAAGACTTTGGAAAAATCCACTTGTCTTTGGCTCGGTGGAGTGTCCAGAATGGGGGCTTTTAATTTGCTCGTTCCGGAGAAAATTCTCAGTTTCAAAATAGATGGCGTTGTGCGCGCCTAACATTTTGACAAGTCGCATAACGTTGAACGTTGTTTTGACGTTTTCGTTTCACGCAATGTGCCAAATAAGATTTAATATAAAATTAATAGTTTAGAAAGGCTTTCTTAGTGCTGCTTTATAGAATAATGAACTATAGATAAGTAAAATACAGTTTTAAGAGATGTAAAATGATTGATATGACAAAATTAGAAAAGCTATAAATAGTCAATAAAATTTTCCGTGTAAAGAAACGTTTTTTTAGCCAGTTTCAGCGCCCTCTGCAGGAACTCACAAGTATCGTCCAAAAAATTCCTATTGCGGCAGAATCACGCATTTGTAGTATTAAATTGGCCTTTTTGTATGTTTTGTACGTTTTGAGACTTTTTGCGGTGGTTCACTACAACTAGATTGTTCAAAATAACAATCTAATTGTTTTTGTATGTTTGAGTTTCTGAGGCATTTTTTAAAACATTTTCTTTTCTCTGGAAATCTACTTTAACTGAGAAAATTTTTAATGCAAGAAAATAGTACTTTTCTACATTTTTTTAAAAGTTTTATTTTATTAAATACACATCGCATCGCTATCGCTAGTAAAATATCCATGTTATATTTAGGCAGCGAAGCTTCTATTCAAACAAAACAAATTATACAAGCATTTGTACAAAGGTACCTTTGTAACAAATTATTTTATAGAAAGTCCACAGTTAGTTCAAACCGAAACAAAATTCTAAACATGTTGATAACTTCGCGGAATTCGACGAAACAAGTTTGCAAATAAATTTCCTGTGACAGAATTTTCATCGAATACTTCTGCCAGTCCGTCCCAGTTTTCTTTAGTTAAGAAAACAGTATCGTGCCTGGAAACTACAAATAAAAGTAGCGATTGTGAGTTCAGTAATTTCCCCTGATACGAACTTTTCATTCCTGCAGCACAGACTTTCTCAAACTGTGGTGGGGCGCGAGGATTTTTGGTGGGTCTTGCTTGAATGACATGTTTGATTTGAGTACTGTCAAGCCGTATCGTTATCATTATCTCCCTTGCTATAATATAGCATTTCCCAGTTAACATGTTTTTTTTTATGAAGTTATGGCGCAACATATGCGTTTTTTCTATTGTTTAGTATTAACTATATGTACATCTTTTATACAGTCCATTAATTTTTTGGCCCTTACAATCAATACAAAATAAACAACTAAAAACATTCGCAGATTACAGATTTCTTTTAGAATCAGCACTACATAATTATCTTTTTTTAATCACATTACTCTGGAAATGGGCCGTTGCAGCCCAATAAACTTTGAGCACCACAGCATCCAGTTGGCCGGCTGAGGGTTCCGTGTTGCTTACAAACAATCCTAGTTACGCTTACTAAGCTCCCAGATGTGGATCCCTAATTTTACCTGTGGGAATAACGTGCCGCGAATACCCTATTTGAAAATAGCAATAAATGTTTATCGAAAAAAAAGGTGAATTAATAGGAAAAATTAAGGAAATAGCCGACGATTATGAAATATTGCTTCTTGTAGCGAAATCGCTGTAAAACATAATGATGCCAAATAGCTCTAAAACTGCCAAATTGTTATCATAATTCATGCCCACCGAACCGAGAAAAATCCAGCGCTTACGCCTTAAAATTAAAACGACCGAAAATTTTCCCTTGGAAGAAAAGGGGCAAATACGCGGCTCAGCTGTAAAAAAAGCTTGTTTCCATTTTACTTCTGAGAATCGGTTCCAGTTTCTTTTTTTTATTTGGTAAACAAAATGCTATTAAAAGGCATCCAGTTGGTAGTCAAGTCAAGGCGGTAGTGAACGTTGAGCCTGTTTGCTTTCATGTCATGGTTATTTGTTTATAGGGCTCATGGGAGGAGGTATTCTCGAGTATTTAGAAGTAATAGGTTTGTGAAACCTACTCAAGAATAACCTAATGCCCAATTATTATCACATAGCAGAATGAATGGGTGAGCCAAGGTTACTTATATTTATCAACAGATTTATGGGAGGCGAGGTAAGTTTCAACCCTAAAATTAATTTTCTCAAAAACTTGCATGCGATATCGGATCGGACCAACCGCTGGAGAAACGCTCTAAATGGTAGCTAACAAAAAAGGCTTCAGTTGCAACTTTTAAAAGTTCATTTTCGTCGTTCGGTCCATTAGTCGGGGCCCCGCCGGACTTTCCCGGGACTCCTTTCAGGGCCCTCTGACAAAAATAAACAGAGATCAGAGGGTTTTTTCACAAATTTGTTCCGAACTCACGGTTGCGTAAGTGACGTTGTATGTGGAAGTAACGTGGTTTTGATAGATGGACCGTAAGGGACGTAAATAGCGTTCTTTGTGGGTCAGATTATGCCTTAAGAGGATTTATAGAGAGCGGTTGAAATGCCATTATACATATACAGGGTGGATTTTTAGTAGTGACCAAACCAGGTACGTGTTGGTGATTGATATGATAATAAAAACTTTTCGGTACGGCGAATGTAATACTGTATGACTAAAAATCGTTTAATAGCTAGAAAGGTAAACATCTACCGATCTACACAATATTTTGTGTGTAGAACTGTCTGAAAGAGCTCACAGTAAACATTTGCATGCAAACATTCCGGAACATATTAGCAAACTATCCGGTTTCGTATTAGAATCTCCGCCGGCTCTTGCTACAATGCATTTTTCCAATATCTCAGTTTGTACAGCACAAACATTGCGACTTATCCCTGTCTTCAACAATCCAGTACACAACAATAAAGTTGTAATACAACCTTTAATACAATGGCGTAAGACGCATTGTGAGTGGTTTTATTGCAAGGCAACAGATAGACACGTTGTAGAATATTCAAAGGAACCATTGTTTGGAGTGAAGGTATTGCTAAAAGCTACCGAAGCAATATACTCGTAGGTGCTATGAATTGGAAACTTTTGAGTACCTCTTGTTGGCACAATACGCTTCTACTCATCTGTTTTCATCAATAAACGTATTATTGGCTTTCCTGAATAACAATTTTGGATTAAAAGTCATATAGTTATATGGATGACGTGATTATGACGACCAATAGAGTAATGAAAGAAACACGTACTATGCTCTGACCCCAAATACATTGGGAAAAAGTAGGAAGATAATAAATGATGATAGCTTGGTTTTTTATAGGGAAGTGGTCCTAAAGGGGACATATTGGCAAGAAATAAAGAATAAGAACTTAAAAGTAGCTTTCAAATTGCTACAAACTTTCCTTTCTGAAGTTACGGTTTTAGATAAGTCTCCAACATAGACTTAAATATTGACCATAAATCAATTGAATTTGATAGCTTTATTTCTTCAGGTACATCGAAGTGGCTCTCAATATAGATCAGGGTTCCGGATTCCATTCGCTTTCCTTCGATATGATTTCTTTTTGCCGGCCATCTTGGGTGCCCAGAAGATGTCCAGTGACTTTTTGATTTAGGACCCAAATGTCAAATTGCAAAAAGTTAATTTTGGATTAAATGATTTGCAGCTGGCAAAGGTTTTTGATTTCTATCCTATTCTTTTATAAGATTTCAAAATGATCTTTTAAATTGCTACAATCTTACTAACTCTTGACCATAAATCAAGGGTTTGATAGCTTTATTTCTGCAGGTACATCGTCGCTCGTGGCTCTCAATATAGGTCCGGGTTCCCGATTCAATTCACTTCCGTTCGACATGCTTCGGTCCGGAACACGCTCCGGTATGAATGCATGTTCGATTTCGGAGGTACATGCAATTTTGGCACTCTGCGCTGCGTCTGTACGTCTGTAGCCCGTGCAGTCTCTTGGGCTACGCTGTCAGGATCGGGAATGCAGATGTGGACAGAAGGAGTATATAATATATTTAGCTAGGTTGTAACGATTTTGTACGATTATTTTCTTTGAATAGTATTAGACCTCAAACTACAATTTTTACACCTGCGTGTGAGGATTTTTTTTATGTTGCATGTTTTTCATTGAAATACGACGCGAAATGATGACAAAACAGATGCGTGAGATCGATGAGGATCGCTGTCATAAGAATATCATCATCATCAGCTCATATACGTCCCTACCGAGGGGCAAGAGCCTACCCTGAATTAGGGCGATCAGGCCTTAGTCATAGGATCACCTATTAAATAAAACGATACATCGAAGCCTAGTGAAAGCTTCACGTTCAGATAGTTCTACTCAAAATTGGTCCGTGTTCAATTCGGGCCAGAACACGGTTGCCGTATTCGATTTCTGACACAGACCTATCATCCTGTTTTAGGATATTTTACAAGATAGGTGGAGATCAGGGCGCAAAAGTTCCTGGATTTTAACAGTTTGGACTATAAATAAATTCGTGTCATGAAGACTATTTCAAGTTGGACTGCACGCAGCAACAGAAAACTGCTGGAGCAGGTATGCAGGAAAAACTGTATCGCTGAGACAGATACGATTAGTATTCTCTTTTGTTTTCCTTAGAAATAACTTCTGTTACAGCAATCATATAACAGTTTTTCACGTATATTAGCTGCGGCAGTCTGCTGCTGCTGCGTACAGTTCAACTTAGATTAGTACCACAACAATTCTATGAATAGAAAGTGGCTTGTCTAAACCATCATTAAGTACTCCCAACATGGAATGTTTATACATATTTGCAAACATTTTTAGATAGGTACATGGGTATGTAGGAGAACCATTAGAAACCCAGTCTAAAGTCGGTAAGTCTATGATTCCGGTACACCAATTTTGCCACTAGTCGAGAGCATGTGAGTGGTGGCATTTCACTGGAGCGCGTCCCTGGGGCCGGTTTACAGATGTACTGCTTAGTAATGGGGGAAAATGTTCTTAAAGATACGTGCTAAGATGTATGGGGACTAAGGCTCGTATTTATAAAGCGATCTCAAGATTGAGAGCAATATTGAGTTCGGATTTGACAGGTAGTACTGGAATGACATTTCTGATACGAACTCAAACTAGCTGTCACTCTTGAGAGCTGATTATAAATACGGGCCTAAGAAATTCTTGAAAAATAATGCGTGTCAAAAGAACAACGTAGGACTGTATCTTGAAGACGTAAAAGTGCCGTGTTACGGTATAGCTAGAATGAATGTGCTGGTGACAGCAAACAATTACAACTTTTCCTGTTGCAAAGTTTTCTTGAAATATAGATTTTCCATTAAAATAATGAAATATTACGAAGTTACGGCAGTTTTAGAAATATTTTTACGTCACATAAATCTTTCGCGCGTAGAGTGCAAAATAAGTACCCTAGATGTTTGCCAAGTTGCACTATTCATCAACAGTTTCCATTAAGACTTCAAACTTGCCACTTTTTCCCACTTTACCCTGGAAATACTTTAGTAACTTTGACCTGGCACTTACCTAATAAAAATCAGAGAGAAACGGCCCGTGCGGAAAAGCCGTAGGAAACATTTCGGTAGTTAGCAGTCAGGGCACGTCGGCCAGTAAAACTGTATATTGAGGGTCGGTTAAAACCCTCCGTTTACGTGTAAGATTTCTACATATTTTTTCTTTGAAATCTGAAGTTCGAGAAGGTTGGGTTGTATTTTTTTATGAAATGTGTTTTGATCTTGACTCTCGTGATCTCGTGTAAGTCAAAGGTAAGAAGTTGATGATAGAGCGCGCTCACTCGGCCTCAAAGTACCTACATCTAGCAGGGATTCCTTCAAACTACCGACAGTAGTAAGCAAGCCGCTTGGTGCCGGATTTTAGTAGGATTAAACCGGAAGAACCTTGAAAAGCCACGGCCACTATAGATTTGGATCAATCGTTATTTTCTTTTGTATGTGATTTTATTAATAATATTAACGCTACATTCCCCTTCAAATATATGAACACAACCAGTAAAGCAATATTCTTCAACCGCCCAAGTAAATATTTATCCAAAAAGTCATTTTAATACATATGCAGAAATCTATTGCATTTGAAAACCCGATCCCGACCAATCTAACTTGATCCACCACCCCCTTCTGCGTCATCTGTGCCGAACTCTAGCTGAAGTAGTTGCCTAGAGAAAGGAGGTTCATATTAAAATAGTTTCTCGACGCTCTTGTTAGAATAATATCCTGCCGTGGAGTGAAGTTGTCTTTAAACTACAATATGAAGTTTTCATGTAGTTACTGCTATTGTTTGCCAAGTTGGATAGAGGATATTGTAGTCACAGATATCTACGTATAATAAGTAAATACTATTCATTTTTGTTTATGCTTTCGTCAATGACAAATCACGCTATCACTAGGTTTGTCTTAGTTAATCTTACCACTATAACGCTAAACCTGTCCTCAATAAGTAATTAACCCAGTAATCAGTGGGATCGAACACTATGCCAAAGATATAATTTCAACCACTAAGTAGGCTTCTATAGTCGTCTAATTACTCAATACGAATGTAATCCAAACTAATGCATCTCATATGACTGTGTATGGTGTGTATGGCGATCAATTAGTACGTCATCAAAGCAAGGATTACCTGGCCGGATGGGCGAGCACTTTAATTAGTGCACCCATACAGGTTTCAAAGCGCCTTGTTGCATGGTCGGGTTATATGACATCATTCAATAGACAGTGAGCATACTATATTATTATTAGGTATTCATATTACAGGTACGATTTACGAAACAAATTCTATTAGATGCATCGCGAAAAAATATTAAAAGCAACTACTTATCAAATTGTTGTAATTGTAACATGCTTCTTGTTGAAAACTAGCGGATTAAGCACGATACAGGCGAATATTTTCCAAAATTAATCATTATTATAGGTAATTTATCAGATTTCCGTACACAAAAGCGCACCTTATACTAAGAGTTCGCTGTCGGTCTGTCACCAGGTTGTATCTCATGAACCGTGATAGCTGATAGCTAGTTAGACAGTTGAAATTTTCAGAGATGATGTATTTCTATTACCACTATAACAACCAATACTAAAACTAAGTACAGGCTATCTCATCTCTCATCTTGTACAATAGCGCCATTACATATTTTAAGATATGATATACACAAATATACATTTATAATTAGTTAGATAACTCCTTAAATAATTAACTAAGAATTCTCATTACCAGCGATCATTATGAGCTTGTACAGAAACTAATGTAAGTACCTCCATGATTTTGCCATTAAATTTTAGTTAACTACCTTGGAGTAAGTACGGCTTCAACACACAGGTGCCAATTTTGAACTAATTTAGTCGAAATTAGTGTGTATTCTATCAGAGTTCGTAATACTAATTTAAACTTCAAAATATATTCTAATTACGCGGTTTAATAACGTCTGAAATTACTCTATGAAATTTTAATTAGTCGTGTTGAACTATAGCTTGAATATACTTCTATATTTCGACAAATATCCTGCATGTAGGATAAAGTTTGATTGATATAGCAAAAGATACAAATCTAAAAACTGATAAACTCTGTTTCTCTAAGACGAAACTGATTAACTTTGACCAGGATTTTCTTTTCAGGAAATGTTTTATTTTTATTTTACCTATGACTTTATCATACAAAATGATAACCACGATCAGAAAAGTATGTGAACGCATTTGGTTTTTATTTAATGAAAAAGATCTGGTGAAAGTTGTTCAGTTACGTTTACTAAGCAACCCCTTTCAGTTTGCGTTGCTGTCCCTTTCACCCAGTAAGTACCTATTTTTTGACCTTTCTGTTATTTTTTTTTGTGGAATGTCCTCACTGGTATAAATTTCACCTCTCTTAACAATATTGCAGCCAAAATTGCACCACTTCAGTTCATGGTTTCTGAGCTACGGCGTTTAAAGCTGAAAAACAATATATTGCTACGATCCTCTACGGCGTAGCGCTCAGTGGTTATTGTAGCGTCCATATTTCAGCGCAAATTCCATCCATACCTCGTCCGGATTAGAGAGTGAGGCGCGAAACAAAAGGAGTCCAGCCTTCAATATTAGTATTACATGTATGTAGTCACGCCTGTATCTCTTACAGGGTAGGCAGACCACAAACGACATCATAAAGGGGTATTTTCCAAGCACTGAGTTTCATTTTAGAAACAAAGGATTAGTAAAGTGCAGTGATGTCAGCCTGAAGCCTAAATGGCAATGCAGTGAACCCCTCATCTCTCTCAACAAATTTCTACAGTACACCCGGAAAGAAATGCATCTGAAACGTTCTATGTTTTTTTACTACACCTAGACTAGCGTGGCTATTGTAGCCGTCAAAATTTCAGCTCAATTCCATCCACACCTCGTCCGGATTCCAGAGTGAGGTGCGAAACAAAAGGAGTCCAGCCTTCATTATTTCGTGCGATAAAGCACGTCAGTTTTCGGGGACAATTCTTGGTAGTCGGTACAAAGTGCGGCCGCCTGGTCGTTCCTTCCGGTACATTGTCTTATCCGGGTGGGTACCCTGGTGATCAATCATGGCGGCCGTCACCGGGCATGCTGGCTGGTACACTCAAGCACACACTAAGCTTGACATGTTGTACTTTATCCAGTTCGTATTTCGACTACAGAAGCGGTTGAGGGTTAAAGTTGATGTGATAGTGACCGTATACAATCATGTATGGCGAGGTAAGGAAATCAGAGGGTTGTGATATCGCGATATGGGCAGACGGACCACGAAAGATTGAATGTAGATATGAATTAACATTTGTTATGTTTTGTACATCAATCAAAACGGTATAAGTTCGTAATAATTTGAATCGAAATATTATTTTTTGGTCAATAATAAAATAAACTGGCTATTGTTTCTTTTGAAACCTGAAAGTACGCGGGATTTGCATATAGTTTCTGATTTGACTTTTGGACATAAACATGGCTTTTTTAGTTTTTTAGGTGTGTGATTTTTACTTTTTACCCTGATATTTTAACACAACTGTTACAATCCAATTTCCTGGCCACAAGATCTAAGGTCTGTCAAAGGTCAGAAAAAATCCGCCCTTCTCTGCAGAATACGGTTGACTTGTTTTTATGGTTTCATATTCCGATGAGTACTCGCAGCCGCAAAGGGTCTTTATATGATCTTCGGTCTGAGCCCTTATTCCGGATAACTGCTTTACTTTGTGACTACTTATATGTGACTATATCGGAAAGGAAAATGTTGAAAATATTTTCCACAAACATTCCCTTTACATTTAACGCGACTCACGGGGTAGGCAGGGCATTAGATCAGCACAGCAACATGCTAATTAGCAGTTTCACTGTGTGAATTTTTAGCGGAAATTGCAGTTAGAAACTGTGCATTGTAGTTTTGACGGTATATAAGCCCATTTTAGCCTACATTTTTATTACCTAAAATCCTTTACAGGTGTTAACAGTACTACTGAGAATATATAGCAGCACCTATCATAATCTCTTTTAATTACTAAATAATAAATTGCTGAGATTGAAACCTGAATCCAATTAAGTAGTTTGTTTGAAGTTGTTGCAAAAGTTAATAGAAAGTGTTTCTAATCGTTTATTTAAGCATTCGAGAATTTATTTATTTCAGAGATTTGCATGAACAGAACAGTCCTTGTATATTTAATTCTATATAAAATATATGAAAAATAATTTGGGAAGAATAATGGAATAATTTCATGACATTGGTACCAATTTGTGGTTACAAAATACGCGACTTTGAACTGAAAGAACTAAAAGTCCATACCTGTCACTTTCTATCATGAGAGAACAGAACGGGATGGCAATAATTATAGTTGAGATTTAGTTAAGTCGGGATGGATACGAATCGGGCCCAGTGTCATTTTTGTGTGGCATAGAGTCGACTAATATCTCCCATGCTCTCCAAAGCATAATGGACTATTTTCAGGTATTTCAGCTTGCTTCGTCCTAACATAATTGAGGACAATCTCATGAAGTAGATTATTGGTGGTAATGTGAGTTAAACTTACGACCATCGGGTCAAAAGCCCCTGAGGAAAGGAGGTCTAAAGATCGTACAGTACAAAATATTAGTGCATATTTCGTAGAGACATTTTTTCTTAAAGTACATATGCGTTGCGGTTCAGCTGTTCTCAGTATATTACAATGGCCAAAAAACCTAATAATAAAAGTGATGGATGGCGATCTAACGGGACGATATAGGGAAAATGGAGTGTCGAAAACATGTCCAATCTATATTACTTTTATTTATGAGTTTGCCGGCGAACGGGATTTTTGTGCCTCTGAACTGTTTATTAAGGATATTTGTTAAACCATGAAACCCAACGGAATATTTTAACGTGTAAACAGATGCCCGAAATCCTTGAATATATTTCAGTGGTTCAAATACCTTGTTCTGTTTTGTATAATTAAGATATATTGAGAAGAGTTTTTTTATGAATTATGTAGGTATGCATAAGGAAACAGAAATGGAAAACTTTTGAGTCAAAACCTGCTGCAAATTATCTGACGCAATGTTTACTATGTAGATGATACAGGTATTTGTGATACCATACCGCTTAAAGATTCATTTGAACCGCATGCCTAACAGAATCGTGATATCCCTGACGTCATCACAAAAACGATCCACACGGGCCTCACCCGCTTGTTGAAACATAAAACCAAAAAACCATCCCGCCCGTATACGATAAAGACACAAAGACTGCAAATATCGGGCGAGCCGACAATCAAGGAAATTGAAAGGTCTACCGGGTCAAATCTACCCGGTTAACCCGACCGGGTAGATTCGGCCTGGGCCTGGTTAACCCGCCTTTGCTCGGGCGTACCTTTCCGCTACATTGTCTTATCCGGCCATACATCATTTTGGGCCGACTCACCCGGATCGGGAACCGATAACCAATAACTGGGTATAACTGGATATATCTGGATATAACCGGGTTGGTCCCGTTCGTTTGCTGGTATTTTAATAAATCGACGGTTGGAGGTCGCCTCTGGGGAATACGTAAGTAACTTTCAGCCGAAAAAAAGGTTTATTTCTTCCAGTCTTTTACACACCACACTCTGAATATGTAATGGACTTGACTTTGGACTTATGTACGTACCTAATGTTGGTGAAACTTTTGTAAACCTTTAAGCCAATTCAATTACAGTTAACTTGGTTTGCACTTTTAGGTTTTCAGCAGCTTAAATCTTACTTCTTTTTTTTAAATGGCATTTTTATTAACAACTGCAATATTATGCATGTAATAGATCATTTTTTTTAGATAATACTTGAAAGCAATGTATTTTTACAATAGGTTGCAGTTTTTTATCCTTTATGAACCTAATAGGCTGCGACTACACGCAATATGGCCCAAGAATTAAGTTACAACCTAATCAAAACCGAACTGCCTGAAACAAACATAGAAGTGAATCATGCAAAACTGAACTAACTACACCAAGTTCTGGGTGGGCCTTTATAAACATAATTAAACTGGGCCTTAATATACATATCAAGAATAGGGTCATGGGCCTTCCAGGAAACCCTTACAAAGAGCCATTTCAGTAAGTTCATAATCTGAAATTATGGATTTGACTGGTGCTACTGATATACCTACTCCTACACCGGTATTAACAACATGCAAGCTGATTTAAACAGTCTCATTATTCCTTCTATATTTAAGAATGCATTCAAACGTTTGCTAACTGGTAAAAACCGTTTCATACTATTAGACAGTGACATCTTTTCGACATCATTTAAAATAAGTTTGTTTAAAAAGAAACCAAAAATCGAATCCCCTTGAAATACGCTGTTAGAAGTGTTACTTCGCTAAACGAGTTGAGAAATCGCGAAGCCTTTTCTCGACGAGGCTATATTTTCTTGGTCAATTGAACCAAATTTTCAGCGTCATTGCACTGTTTGCGTAAAACTGACTCAAAACCATATCAATTTGTCCCAATTAATCCCCAAAAGCCTGGGTAAAAATAATCCAGGTCTTACAGAGAGACATATAAAGCGCCCCCTGGGAGACAAGACAGGGGTCCAACGAAGGGGCATTATGAAATATGAGGGGACGTCGCCGATACCGGGGATTAACGGGGTCTGTGCTAATCTCTTGCTGACTTCGCATACAGCCCAGTATAAAGGGTGTTATTGCCTAAAATATGCGAGATTCCCTTGAGAAATAGTACTTCTCCAGATATAACAGAATTGTAATCGTGATGCCAAAGATATACCGAGTCTAAATCTGTAGAAAGCAATTACTTTGGTATAATCAAAGTAAATAGATGATCAGTTATGTATGATCTTATGGTTAGCTTTACTTGGACAGGTAAAAATATCCAGGAATATTTATATTTCGACCCAAGTTTTGCAGAAAAACTTGTTCGTTAACCCTTTCACCCAATTTTCCTTAAGGAAACTGGCTGATGCATTCACATCCTGTATTGGACTAAATTGTTCATTTCCTCGCACAATAGAATTAGTGGCTAAATGTTGGTAAGTTGTAGTGCAAACTTGTTGAATTATCTATGGGATTAATGTATGGGGTGGAGCTAAAAATATTGAAAATCTATTTATTTAAGTTCTGGCGTTTTTGTTGGCTCTGGTTTTTACCTTTCATTGCAGTGCCTATTATGTTTAATAACTGTGCCACTTCTGTACTTTAAAAGTAAAAGATTGGTTTGCAAGTGTTTCAACAATTTCTTATTCAGTTGGACCTTTTCTTTGGTGCGCTCCTTATCACAAAACGTAAAAGAGTAATTTCCATCTCAAACCCTATTTACCCAAATGACCGGAAATGCAAAGAAAGGGCATTTAAGACCATTTTACGGTGTGTCAAGTTGGGCCGCATTTCCGTAACGGCTATTAAATTGTGCACCCGCCATTTTATACGATTCTCCAGTATTTTTGACAAGCAATTATCTACTCTTTGCCGAGTCAAGAGTATTGCTTAGAATAATTAAACATGGTAGGGCTGTATTGACTTGACTAGCAATTTTTTTTTAATTCACAAATAAAATATGAGTTTACTAGAAGAAAGATTAGCATCTCATTAAAGTGATTATTTTGTAGTGAAAAAAACATCCAAGATTTTATCTACACAGCATCCCTGGGCAGAGGGAGCTGGTTTTTATTTTCATCGCTCCCAGTCCAGCATGAAAGACTATTATATAGGGTGGTCCTAAATACTATTCTTATTCCTTTGAATTTGCGCAAGCTATTTTCAAATCCACAACCAAACCTCTAATAACTATGCGCGAACTTTTGATACGCTCCCCGAACTTTCTCAATAGGGAAACTTTGTGTTCCACAAAATTCCTAAATCTCGCGGACTCACTTCCGAGCTGGCAGACTTTCGTCCCAACACAAACATGGCTACTATGACTCAATTAGAACAGTGTTTCCCAAAGTGTTAGTCATAACATGAGTAGCCCACTGGTTGTGGTTGCAAGTTGTTATTTATTTTAGGTGAGCCATGAAACTGATGGTTTGTATAAGACAACCTTATTAATTATACTTACTACCCAGCAAGCGGTACCTAAGGTATAGGTAGGTATAACGTAGTAGCTTTGTTATAAAAGTTTTCTCTCTCTCTCTCTCTCTCTCTCTCTCTCTCTCTCTCTCTCTCTTCTTAGCAGATATTTTGGGAAAGGAAAATTGATGAAGAATGCTTGATAAGATCTACTAACTTTAAATAAACATAGAAATACACTAAAGACTTAACTTTACGACTTAATTAAACAATGCTTCAAATAAATAAAACGATATTGACCCAAGTTACTTCTTCAATAAAATGTTAATTATTTTAAGGGTTTTATGAGGCCGTTCACGCTCTTCCTCCCCATAAGGGATACAAGCGTGTATTAACCATTTTTTTTAAGGGGGTCATGGTCAAGTCAACTTTGGGAAGCGCTCAATTACATGATTAGTAGTCGGTCCGCGTCCGGGTCACCTCAGCACGTCTACCGCCGGTCTGTATACGGCCGTGCCGTCATTGTGTACGTAGATGGACCACGGCCATTGTCGCTACCGTCACTTTGGAATTAGTTACATCAAATTACGCAGAATATCACATTCATGCGGATTCGACTGTACACATTTCCTAAACTAATGTAAGTCGGTCCTGACACTTACTCTTTTAGGTAGTGCAAAAAGATAAAAACCAAAGCTGAATTTAGGGCTTTTAGGTCAAATGCAAGTTAGCTTGAAATTAGGTACTGAATTGAATATAGGAATGTATTTTGACGACACCCCGTAGAATGTTATTTTAGGCGTTACCTACACGTTAGCATAAGCACTGAGCGGTGCAGTTGGTTAGAGCTGGGGTACTGATCACCGTGGTAATGGTTTCGAGTCCCGCCGCAATTTCTCGATTTCTAAAAGAAACGCCCTCGTGCCAAAATTTCATCACCAAACTACTAACAAGCTTTATATTCTTGAACCAGTTCTAGGCTCCAACTTAATAAAACAAACTTTCATTCATTTCATCCTCCTCTACTCATGACACGCAGTAAAAACTTATCTCATATCTGATATCTTGCGGTCTTCATAATCTAGTTATGAGCCAGCTCATAATTAGTGGTCTGCCAGACTTTACGTATCCAGTATACTGTGACACTTTATGGCGAACATTTTGTAGGCTAGCGCGGATCAATATAGCTATGAGCCTTACCTTGTATAGTTTTACGCTTGACTCGGATCACAGCCTTCGCAGGTGGTTTTATGGTTCACTGGATTTCTTTTTAGTGCTTCTTTTACGTGGATTTCGTATATCAGGTGAGGAAAATAGGTTATTCTTACAAAAAAAAAAACATAGTAACACAAGAAGTCTTCAATTTCTGAAACTGAAACCATGAAATTGAATAAGTTTGATTTGATTTGTTTACGGTCGATATTCAATGTACATGGTTTATTTTCTTGCTAATAAAAAACTTTGAGATTCTTACGCAAGATTTTAGCGACATGATGTGAAACCTTGATTAATGAGTTTACGTTGAGGCTAACAGTAACTTATTTCTATGAATGTGTTTGTATTTGATATTTATTATTACGATTAACGTGCGTTCCGAAGCACGGAAACGCTCGTGTTATCAAACAACTACCAGTCACCCATTCATGGCCTAGCCGCAGCGATGGTTGCTTAATATTCGTAATCGGAATAACTAATCAAATCACAAACCACTTGAGCAACGAGCGCTTCCAGTTTGACAAACAATAGCCTGATCATCTCTCTCCAACACACTTCACCAAAGATTATGCAGCCATGAGCTTTATTATTGGCAGGGTGCGTAATATTATCCGACTGGAAGCCAACTTTACAGCTAATAACTCCATAGAGAATCAGGATTACGTGACTAACTCAACTCCAGTCGACGCCCCAAGATACAAGGGAACTATTGACGTTACATACGGCGATTCTGATAACGTTTGCATTACATGTTATTAAAATGAACGAATATTTTAGTTTTAATCACATAGAAAAAAATTAGAAGAACATAACCCTATCTATCGTTCCGTGTGGAAGTGCAAAATATCTCTCGGTCGCAGAATGTCGCTTTCCGCAAAATATCTCTTTCAAATAGCGTCGTATATTCTACGGAAAGGATAGGTTGGGCAATGATGCTGTGTTGTAGACTTATTCAAGCTAGTAAACGTGTTTTAATTTCTACTGCTTTGGTCTTTAGGCTATCGATTTGGATCATGGTGGGTTTATGTGTACCTCCTACTCCTAAACGGTTCGATTCTCAAATTAAATATCCCGTATCACTTAGGTAAGTGCACTAACTAACCCTTTCTCAAAATTCAACCAGCAACCTATACCTGAATCGAGCTCCAACCTCAAATGGATTGATTTATAGTTCAGCCCGAATTTTAATTAACTTAAACTGTAAATGGATTGACGTCGCCTAATTTAGTATGTAATGAATTGATGGATTACACATTACACGAGAAATTAATTTGCGAGACCAAATATATAGAGTTATAATTGAATTGCTATCTATATGCAATATATTTACATTGACGTGATTTCATTTAATAATTTTAATATGATAAACAAAAATATTAATTTAACTTTGACGAGATTTCATTTAATAATTATGATAAACAAAATTCGCGAAATTTTAACCCAATTTCAGGCCGCCAACGACCATAGTATTTTTGTTTAATACGCAGAGTATACTATACATAGGGCCACCACAAATCTCCTATGTCTTATAATAATAACCCGTATAATTACAAGACCCTTGGCCAGAAACTGGCACCCGGCCGCAAAGTGGCACAGGCCCTCTAGTGGTCTCACAACATAATAGGGTAGGTTAGGCAGTTAAACAGGTAGGAGTGATTTAATACTCAAGGGTAAATATCCTCTGGGGCACGTGCGCTTTATCTGTTTTGTGAAATTATAGAGAACAAGATTGTTACTATACATTTAGTCAAATGACTTATATTATATATATCATTGGAAGCTTTGTGTTGTGTACGATAATTGCTGTTGGATTGCTGACATTGCTGTACAAACAATGCATGTTTTAAATAATATTAGAAATAACAAATCAAAAATTTCATCCGCCGACAGGATTTGAACCCGCGTCTTTGGAAACCGGCCCAACGCTTTAACCATCTAAGCTACGGCGGCTTAGTTTTAAGCGGTGAAATTAGTGATCTGTTATCCTGTCGGCGGATGAAAAATTTTTGATTTGTTATTTCTAATATTATTTAGAAATAAATATAGCACTGTGAGTGCAAAAAATCATAATAAATGCATGTTTTTTTTTTCTGTTCCGGCAAAATATAGAAAAAATCCGCGTATCATTTTTAATTATCACTTTTGTAGGTCTGCTGAAAGGAATTTCTTTTTAGAATTAAGCAGTACCTGTATTGTGCCCTTGTTTTTTATATCCTGTTTTTATGAAGTTTTTGTTCGTGGTGTGTCACACTGTGAGATTGCATTTCAATAAAATCAATGTCAATAAATTTTCGGACCTCAGGAATATGTTCATCATTTCGTTGAATTCAAATTTGAACTCCATCCAACAGTTCAACATTTGCTCCCGTAATAACATAAAATCATTTTAGTAACCATAATAGTCTGAGCTACATTAAGTACAGTCCAGTGCAGTTGTTACAGACAGACATGGCAGTGATAGTAGAATTATTCACTGGCATTTGAGGTTTCTTAGCCCGAGTAACCGACTTCACTCCCGGGTCGCACAGCTAAACAATGTCGTCACTTTGTCGGCCATGTTCTAGAGTCCAGTTTCGGGCCACTCCTAGTTCTCATTTTTAGATTCGTTTTAAAGGTTTCTCGTGTCTGTTTTTTTGTTGCAATGCATCAGGAGAAACCATTTTCTTGATTGAGGGACATACTTATCGAGAATTATTCGAGTACTTTTAATTTTAACATTAGTAATAATTTTAATATTACCAACAGAAAATTTGATTTAAAGTGTAAACGAATCCGTCTGTTAAGCGTGATAATGATAATTATAACCAACACTCCTTGCTCAGGCCTATGTGGGCGGCTCAACACAATAGGAGTAGACCTATAGCCGATCTTTGAATCGTAAAATTATCAAGCAGGAATATGCCTAAATCCCGACCATGCTCCTTGTTCAGAGCAAATGTTCCCTGTTGCTCTTATACAGATTGTGTAAGTCCGAGTGTTGCCAGCAATCGAACAAATGTTGTCAGCAGTCGGACAACTTACAAGATACAACTGTGTCGACGCGAAAACAGTTTGCAGTTCGGAAAATTCAGTATCGAGAAGAGAAGTGAAGCTGAAAATTTAATAAACTCGATTTCGGATGAAGTTACTCGACTGAAGTTGATTGTTATTTGAATTATTATTATACTTGTGATTTTATACATAAACATTTTGTTTTATATTGAGCTCGATTCTAGATGCCATCTAAATTTAAGTTGTCCGTCTCTTTCAGATAAAAAAGTTTGAAAAAGGACATGAGATTTATACTATGATATTTAGACGATAGTAAAAAGAGTAATATTAACATAAATAAAAGCAACATGTTTTGTCCTATTAGTATTCTGATGTCACTTTCATTTAATACGCCAATTTACCACGCATGCTACACTTTTATTGTTCGAAAATATTCACGGTTAAACGGCGGGGCAAAAATCTTTTTTTAACTCTTTATTTCTTTAACAATTAGACTCTAGGCTATGCCAGAGCTTACAGGGACAGAGTCAACTATGAAACAGGCTTTCCCAGAAGCCTCAAAATTGCCGTAATTCCCACACTCTGTGAAATTGTAGTACTAGGAATTCGTTTGTAGTTTCTCTCTTTTGCCGTATCGACTCTTGGGATTCAATGATTGGTTCCTAGTCCCACCGGCTCCTATTGGGACAGGAATCAACCGCCAAAAACACTGGAAGTTCATTTTAAATTCAGGTTTAATACTATACTAATATTTTTAAAAATGTCTGTTTTCCTGAAGGGCTAGAGACTGCCAACATTATTCTTTATTCTGAGCTAAACTCAAACAAAATCATGAACAAATTGAAGACGTATTTATTTTGACTAATTTTAGTTTTTTTTTGTTCCTGCCGTTGAATATAAGTACTCCATAATGTAATGTATGTAATAAGGTTTTTTTTACGACACCGACAAAGCAAAAAGGAGGATTATGATTTCGTTTCTAACTAGTAAGCGCTATGTTAAACACCCCATTAAAAAATATTATACCTATACGCCTACCAAAATTCACTGTTAAACCAGCGGCAGTAAATGACGGGCGAACGTTTACCGGGCGCACCCGTCATTCATACACCAACTTTATCGAAACTCAATATGGGTTAGGTTAAGGGTAGCTAAGGTAAAGGAGAAGTCCATTGGAAGTAGCAAAGTATTATATTTTACAAATTTCATTTACAGTAGCTTTAGAACGTCATTGTTGTAGCAAATAGCTACGGTTAGCTACGGCGTAGAGAAAGCGTAGTTGCGTGAATATTTCAACATTTCTATCCTTTTTGTGAGTTTGTAAACTAATGACCTGAGCCGGTGCGCATTAAGTTCTCAATTCGGAGGTCATAGGACCTTTTTCTAAGGGGGATATACAAAGTTATTTTGTTATTATGAACGGGATTATTACCACGATTATGTTTATTGTTACCTCGATATTTCGGAGTTGTTTCAAACTCCCGTCACGAGTAGACTGGCGATGCGAATGTTTACGTCTTCTAAGGGAAACGTCTTCGAGGTAACAATAAACATAATCGTGGTAATAATCCCGTTCATAATAACAATCTAATTGCAGTGAACAACCGCGAAAGTCTCAAAACTTAAGTTATTTTGTGATATAATATTGTGCCTTAAACAGTTATCAGATTGTACATTAAATACATTCCAAAGTTCTCTACAGCGCTTACCAAGTTTGCAAAGTCAGCACAAGAACACCAAACATAAGTCATCTATCAACAAAAGCAATATTTCACCAAGTTTCAGCTGAGAACCATCAAAAAGTTCAAGTTGCAGAGTCACAATTCACAATACGGCATTCTCAAAAACTAACCACCCGAAAATAATCCACGGAGTGAAATAAATCAATCACAATCACCCGTCCTCCGAGTCGATCCACAAAATAGAAAAGCTATATTACCACGGAACAGTTAGGGTTGGCCGTAACTGTTACAAACATTCGAGTATTTGCTATTCTTTGAGGGGAAGGAAGAGTGTCGCTGAGCCAGCGTAATAAGGAATTGTAAGTAAGTAGTGTCAACGGTTAAAGCAGTGAAATTGCATAAACACTAGTAGAAGCCCAATTATTTCTATATTTCTACCTATCCTAGTCGGGGAAAGTTGTTCAGTTTCATCATCATATGAGGTAGAATCTCCTCTTATCAGTCTTAAAATAATTTTGAAGGGTATTTAAACAGGATTTATAATGGGTGTAAGGAACAGCTTTCCGTAAAGTGAATAAGATTTCTTCCATGCTGGACTGGGAGTGATTCTTCCATACTGGACTGGGAGTGCTAGAAAAACATAGAATGCATCTCCTCCCGGGCATGCTGTAAAAACCAGCTAAGGGATTCAAGGGTTTTTGTGTATTGTAATTTTAGGCGATGTGCTGACAACCTGTTAATATAGCAATATAGATCATAATCATCTTTAATAACCCTCAAAACTTGTCAGACGTGGCGGAACGACCTTTGTTTGGGTCGTTTTTCGCTCTGCCTACCCCATTAGGGATAAAGGCGTGATTTTATGTATGTATGTATGAATAGATAAGTCGGTCGTAATACTACCGCACCCCTTACTTAGCCCATCACTACCCCGTCGCGGACTACCCCGGTCACGAGCGAACTTTGATCGATAGACCGGATTTATGATAGAGTTGGCCGTCTTAAGTAATTGACTGGCTCCATTAGCCCCACTTCCCAGGGTTCCGTGCAAACTTGCATGGTAGGACAAGACGGTATTGTTAATGGTTTATTGTGCCAACAAACAAGCTCAATGGTGTAGTGGATTTGGCCGCTGCCTCCTGTACAGCAGGTCTTGGTTCGGATCCCACCACGTTCTAATGTGTTCTTCGGTTTCCGAATTTCATAACGTTTATTCAGCGCTTTTACAGCCAAGGAAAACATCGTGAGGAAACCTGAACACACCTAAGAAATTTAAAAGTGTGTGTGAAGTCAACCAATCGGTACTAGGCCCACGTTGCTTATTCTAGGGAAGGCTCGTGCCGTGCCCCTCAGTGGGGACGTCTTTCTCAGCGCGTCTAGTATTTCGTAGTAATAGTTTGCCAACAAAGAACACTATGCTGTGCAGAATAAAGCCTAAAGAAAATACTTAACTTCCTGTCTTTTGTAAAACGTTTTTCTCGTAAATTTTCTGTAACTACTGAACCCACGATCCCTTTTCTATTCTTTTATCAAGTTACCGACCAATAGAAGAGCGATATTGGGCAGTGTAAATTGATGTAGCTCTACCACGACCCTGCCAGAAAAGTCGGCCAGGCCACTTAGGTAATTTCTACACAAAGCCAAAAAATGTAATATACTTAAGTCTTTTTTTACAGCCGATTTTGGTTAATGTGGTGGGTAGTTTACAGGCTGAAATCAGTGGATAGTTTCACAAAATAATCAAATGATTTCTTGCGTAAAACATAATATTTTAACTGTCTTTTATAGTGGTTGTTAAACCACATCCGAGGCCTAATTAGCGGTTTGAAACATACATCGAGACATTTAAAAAACCAGAAATGTTTAGTTTATTAATATATTTCATAACTTCTTGCTTCATATAATGTACACTTTTACCTCAACATTTTAAATTTTTTTTGTGAAAGTAGGCATTAAAATAATTATGGCAAAGTTTAAGTATTTAATGTCAGAAA
The DNA here is from genome assembly GCA_029255725.1 of Scrobipalpa atriplicella. Lineage (NCBI taxonomy): Eukaryota > Metazoa > Arthropoda > Insecta > Lepidoptera > Gelechiidae > Scrobipalpa > Scrobipalpa atriplicella. Next base: position 15,184 of record JARACY010001412.1, on the reverse strand, counting down.
CTATGAGAAACAAAGCAGAACAATCTCACGAGCTTTTTCTCTTCTCAAAAACAGTCCTTCCTATTATTCATGAAAACAGCTAAATGAAAAAGCTAAACAGCGTTATTTTTTCCGTCATCTCCCTAACTAAACAACATCACAGCTCCCTTCAACAACAGATCTTATCTCATTTTACTTGTCGTGACAAAAGTGGCCTCTCCTGAAAATTGTTTATTAACTTTGGGCGCTGTTAAAATGAAGCGCCAGGGTGGAGAGAAAATAAATACTGTGAGATATAGGAGATAAAAAGAGGTCCTTTTCTTTAGAGAGCTTTAAAAAGATACTGATGTGGACTGATGACGGCAGCAGTTGGATGCAGTCGGCCCTAAACTGTTTTCTGTGGAGAACCTTGAGGAAGGTTTATGTCCAGCAGTGGACACTGGACGTCTCACGGTACGGTTGATGATGATGAAATAAAAACGGACTATTGACGATCTTACTATATTTTAAGGAACACGTAAAGGTGTGACTATGACGCGTTTTTGTAGTAGATTATCCTCTTTTATTGAAAATTTCATCTCGATTGTTAGTGGTTTCTGAGATATTTTAAAAATAACCCGCAATAGACGCGTTTTTAAAATTTTATTATTGAAATATTGAAGTATTGAAATTAGCTAAGTATGACTTTTTGGGATATAGGTAAGTTTAGAAATAACTTATCTACAATTTTCTTACATTGACACAATTCTGCTCGAAAATGTTCCAGAAACCTTGAAAGTTTGTTCGTAAAACTATGTCTAAAATCACGACACAATTTAGACAACTTCTGAGATTACTCTTCGCAGAGTTTGTAATATCTCTGTTGTGAAACACCTCAGCTTTATTATTAAGATTATTAGATTAAATAGTTTAATACCATTACCATCCATCATCCTCAGTTATTTTGGATCAGCGTATTTTTGTTTTTTTGGATCCCTGACCTTTAACTAAGCCATCGTGACGATGACGACTTTCCATCAGGTAGGGTGACTGTTTGTTTAATTGACAGAAGTAAAATGCGAACTTTGAATACCTGTTTATTATTTTAGGTTAACCAAAACCATCAAATAATCTGTGCCAAAACCCACATGAATTTCATAGCACAAATTGATTTAAAAATATTTTATACTTATGCGGTTTCAAACTACTACGCTAGCGAAATAAATTCAGTCTTAAAAACAACATTTCACCGAGTGCATAAAATGTCAAAGAATATCATGAACGCATAAAATTGGAAATTTAAAACCAGCAGCGCTTTCTTTTGTCATCAAAAGCTATGACCTACGAAAACTGGGTCAAAACTAAGTTTAACCAAGAGCCATTCCTGTCAAAGTTTCTTGAAGCTCTGCAATGTTTAAAATTGTTTTCAAAAGTTTGCGCCAGTGAAAATATATTCCACGTATGGTAAATATCACATTCTCTTTTGGTTAAAAGTTTCTAATGTATTTCCGTAACAAAGACAAACCTTTTCTGGTCCCTACAATTAAATAATGGTGTTGAAAACTAGTTTTTTGGAACTGATTTTTGCAACAAAAAAAAAAACGCTAGGCCTTTGTTTTTTTTTTTAAATAAGAGATTGAAACATCCAAACCGAAAAGTGCTTGGTATAATTCGGTGGTGGTGTACTAATTGGTAATTTCCCTGATGTGGCGATAAAAAGCTGTTCAGCAATTAAGGTTCCACGAACCACGAGCATTTTGCACGGAAAAATACTCGTGGGTTGAATTTTGAGACTGGCCCATTAGCGCATAATAATTGCGTTCAAAATAAAATTCATTTGGGCTTTTTATTAAAGTGCCACTGCCAGGTGATATCTGGTTTTCTGAATTAGTACCTATAACAGTACTTCCTTCTAATGCAAAAATGCGCATAAACTATAATATCAATTTATGACCAAAATGTAGACAATTTCGTTTGCTAAAGGAATTTTATATGTTCTGTCTGTTATTAACATCTAGTTACTATCCTACAGTACAGCGTACTGCTATGCTAGAAGTAAAATAAAATATGAAGGTAAAAGATGTATGGGGTAGACATGAAAAGCTTACATGAATGGTTATTTTAAGGTTAGAATTCATTAACCCTTTACATAATGTGATACTTTGGGTAATTTAAATTACCGCTTTGTGAACCCAACATTTACATTTCTCGGGTCCACACCTGTAAACATAGAATCCTGAATTAAAACAAAACACTGTCAAAGCGTATGGCCCCAAAGACCTCATCAATCAGACATCAGACGATCATTTGGAGCTTATATAGGCTGATTACATTTTTTTTTACTACCCAGTACAAAATAGACTACCGATAGATCTATCCACATCGATCAGGTTAGGACAGTCAAAAAAATTTTTGTAGGATTAAAAAAATTTCCTCCATCATTACTGAAGTATAATTATCGCAATAAAATTGACATCCTGTATACACAAGAAGCAGACACCACACCGGCAAATATTTTTTCTTAATTCCGTGGGATCAGAGGCACGGAACACAATCGGCAAATATTTTCCCTAATTCCGTGGAACAGTGAGCCCACCTGCCTGTTTCACGGAATCAATCGACGGAGAAAAACCCCGATAATGTAATGGAATTGAATTATCGCTGAGATGAAGACGAGATGGGGTGTGACAAACGATTAAAAAAGTATTTGTAGTAATACATGAAATGAATAGAAGTAATGATGATGATGAATATTTTTATTATTATGCCTGCAGGATCCCTTCCGCACAGGTGTTATGTCCAATCAGTATAATTAACTGTTAAAGCGCCGAATTTTTAATTTGTCATTGTCTTTTCAAGTTTTGTCTTATATTGAGATTTAATAGAGGTTCCATTAAATTGAAAGTAAAGGAATTAATTAAAATATTAGTCAGTTTTAAAGACGTGACCTAAACTACCTAAAACTTGCAAAATTGCGAATTTCGAACACGTGTAACTACCAAATAACCGAAACTGCCTAATTTCACATGACGAATGAATTATTGATAAATCACACGACTACTCACTTGTGTATTTAACGAATTATTATAATTTTCTTCAATTTTTACGCATAAACTTTTTTTATGGAAAGTGACAACCCTAACCTGACAGAAAAGAAAGACGCTCGATCTAAACGGAAAGAGTCAGTAATTCGATTGTATTCGGTAACAATTGGGGGCTGCGGTATCAAGTGGGGGGGTATTTTTATCCCCCCCCCCACTCAATACTCATGCCCCCATAATGTAATAACTAAAATTGTGAAGAGTTTTTGTTGGATATCTTAGCAACAGGTCCATTGCCCTTGGCGGTAATAAAATCGGATACAAACAGTAATTTTCTATCGTATATGAATCGAAGTAAACTTGTTTTCGATATTTCCTGGTAAAATAAGTGGGTTCAAGAAAGGTTGTTTCCAAGAAATGCTATTCTGAGCACATCTTTAGATCTGTTCAGTACACTTATCAACATTTTTGTTTGTTTAATGGGGTTAAAAACTGAGAACTAAATGGCGCCACTGTTGAGTGTTCCTTTTTCCTGTGATTGGTCAGTAATCTGTCAATATCAATATCAATGTCAGTTTTGTGTCTTCTCATTGGTCTCTTTTGGAACACCCAACAGTGGCGCCATCTGCAATTAGCTTTGCGTTTTTATCCCCATTGTTTCATGTGTTACCTGCGTGATAATAAGTAAATTGCTCTTCTTATTAAAGTTACATTGTGCATTATTAATTTGCGATGAAAAATTATATTTTTTCTCTAAACTAGCTATAGTTTTAAAAAGTAGCTAAAATGACCCCAACATCACATCTTAGCGAAGATTTTTCTTTTCTCAAAACTAGTTTTTTGTTATAAAAGTGACCATAACATAAATTTGAGCTCAAAGACAAGCTTTTGCTACGAAAACGCTACGCCGTAGCATATTCGTAGTTCAAAAATATCATTGTTTGGTTCTTTTAAATTGTTTTCATACCAATAACTTTATACATGTAAGATAATTTTTCAAATTATATTTATTCACGGATTTATACTGATTTAAATTTAGAGTATGTTACTTTAATTTGTAGGACAAAATCATTAAAGATATTTAAACTGCGCTAAATCAAGTTTAACACCATAAAATCTAGTTACAAACTCAAGAATCCTGGATTTACTCTCGGTGACCCTTTAGCAATTACATCCACTAATATACAGCTATTACAACAGCTGTATTTATGTAGTTGGTTTCAACTCAAACATAAGCATTATCACAGATTCACGGAACTCGCTTCGCAGTACCAACGGAGTTACATTGAATTTACACGAGTAATGTTATACTTAGAACAGAATATATTCTAATTCACTAGTTTTGCTGTGTTTATTTTTATTGTGGTTAGAATACCTACCTACAATTAGATCTAATACTTTTTAGTACTTTCGTTTTAAAGTAAAGCTAAAGTTTTTTTGTGGCATTGCGAATTGCGTACAGCGGTACAACACATTGATGATCAATAATATGCAAATAATACGCTATTTGACTACTATAGTCAAATCAGCAACTTTTTATGAAATGTCAAAAACGCTTTTTTGTATGAAAATACTGGCTTGTGACGTCACTGGCTTGTAAATATTGACTACTCAAATCTATAACTTCTATATTTTTAACTCGATTATTAAATCTAAATATGCATTTTTTTTTTCAAATGATGAATGAGACCCAAAGTTATTTTAGCAATGAGTTTTAAGTATAAAAGTTTTGAATTTTTTTAGCCACCCAGTCAACATCCCTATTAGAAGTATTTCATTTTCTGGTTTCAAAGACATATTTTAGCTTCGGTTTTACCTACCCTGTATTATTATATTTCCCATAGATTAAAACAAACTAGCTTGAAAAAGATCGTTTCGTTTCACAGATTTCTTACAGATTAATTTATAAAGATTGACTTCACAAACATGTTTTCCTGTTAGCATCACTGTTAGTTACGCTTAATGCATATAATTTGAAACGTGCTGAGAATGCTAGATGTATCTTAAATTGGTTTGTAAGACTGTGTGTGACATAATGTTATAGCACTTTTAGTTTGTGATATTTTCTATCTTTCTCTTTATTTAAGAATCTTTACACTACGGTTTGGTCAAGATTTTTTGAGAAATTCAAGTAGAAAGTCAATTTTTGTCATAAGAATCGAGACACAGTCAAGATTAAGACTGATGATGCGGACAGAACTGCTGCCGCCATGTGCTTCTATCAAATATCTCGGTGTCTTTGTATTATTACTATTACGATCAATGCTGCTGTTATAAATGATTCTCCAAAGAAAACGAATACAGTACACAGATTCACTAAAGTAAACATGGAAACGCACTTACCCCGGTCAACGTTTTGATATTGTGCAAAGCATCTTGCGCCTTCAACGCCGCCTTGCGCGTGAAAAACGTCACAAAACAGCACCCTGGAACAAAGCGTACACTGTACATGACGTCACATTCACACTACGTACACTGGGGCCTTAAGGATCTCTTCACACCGAGACGTGACGCAAATAAACGCACACTTTTCTAAGGCACGATGTGAAATATAACTTGGATTTTTAAACATTTTATTGCAAGATTGCGTCGCATCTCAGTGTGAGGCCTCGATTTTACACACAATTTTACAAGTATCAAGTACAGTCTTAATGTTTGATGGTTGGAACTACACTTACCTTTTATTTCGTTGGGCCGCTATGAAAACTAAAATGGCCGATATTTTTAATAGACTTAAAAAAATATGAGGAGGACCGATTTTCAAATTTCTTTTTTATACAAACGACAAAAAAGTTGATTCTTGATGTGGTCCAGGCAGTTATCATCAAAATTGGTTCAGTGGTTTTAGGGCGTCAGCGGTAGGGCAAATGAAGTTGTTTGCAGGTATTTAACGCATTTCGAACTCCACTTGTCTTAATTTTTGGATCAACAATCAATGTAGGTATGAAAAGGCTTCTATTTTTTTACTCATTCTATTCGACTTTTTTCAGCTGTCAATGGAAATGTAATGCTATGAAATATTGCATGTCAAGTCGAACAACGAAATTTTGCATAAAAATCAAATCAACGTCATACAGCCGGGCGGACATGATGGCTAGAACTATGACGTCATAAGTTTCGACAAAAAAACTGCTGTAGTATAAAGAAAGAAAAGCAAGTTTGCGATATATTTTTGGCAGTAGATTCAAAAATATTTGGAAAATTTCGTTTTTAAGACTAAGAATGTTAGTTAAGAGTCTTCAAAGTTTTCGAGTATTAACAGAACTCCTTGCAGCTACAACTACAACTAAAATTCTTCGCCAAGAATCTTGAACTAAACTTTGGCGCAAGACTTTATAGTTGAAGTAAAAAGTTGAAATTACGAGTTCAGCGACCTTAAAAAACGCCTGTAGAAACTATGGTGTTGATTTGGCTGCGTGATATCCACTAAGAATAGACTAATATTGTAAATTTTTATGGACTCAAAAAAAAATTTAGGTCCTCAATTAAAAAAAAAGTAGAACTAACAAATTAAGTAAAATTAAAATACACGACGACTGATAAATTCTTTTCAATATACGACCATTTGAATACCTAAGTATTGTATTGAAAAATTGTCATTTGATTTCGTTCTATCGCAATAGGGACTGATATAGCACAAAGAATCCAAACGATCTCTACGCCCCTTTGCAACATATAAACTTGTTGGAACTTATAGTGACTGTCTCAAGTTGAAGTCGAGTGACAATAAACTCCACGCCCTGGGACGAATATTCGGCTATGGTCAGCTCTGGTGTGAAGAGCTGAAAAATGTACTCCAAGAACGCCAAGGAATATATGGATTTACCCTGTAGTAATTACACACGCTGACAGCCACATACACAGAGAAATGCACAAAATACTAAACCCAATGAGTAGAAAACTAAGTTTTATACCTATTATTAGTAGTGTATAACTTGCAATAGCCGAGTTTTTTTTTTTCATAATGTGCTTAACATAAATCATGTCTACCTTTTAAATCCGACTTTTTACAGCGGTGATACTAAACCTCATTCCCAGGGGAAAACTGATTTAGCCGCGGAACAGAAAACTAGTTACACTTACACATATCAGATATAGCAGTATAAAGTTGCTCTTTTAGACGTAATTTACAAATAGGCCTGCGTACATCGTACCAGAAACGCGAACAACTTGTGGCGTAACAGACCAAATGTATGAGAACGAATAAATATATAACGGGGAAAAACTCTTTGCTAAAGAATCTCATTACCGCCAGCAGCCAGTTCAAAATATTGATTTGTTTCCTATTACATGGTAAGTTTCTTACATTTCAATAATTTTTTGCGAGTTGGCGTATGACGGATAATTCAGCCGCCAAATATTTTATTGGAGCAAATGTAGGATTTTAGGTTAGTTGTGTCAACAGCCAAAGTAAAAAAAAGCCGCCAATATTTTTGGACTAGCTCACGTACGTTCAGGACCAAACGTAACCTCACGTGTTAGGTTAGGCTTAATAACTCACGCCATCCTAAGCTGTTAATGACTGCACCGACACAACATCGATCCGCATTTCAGCCAAGCTATTATGCTAAACGCACTAGCTCGCAGCCATTTTCATTTTGACAGCTCGGCACGCCACCTAATCGGGAACTATGTACGGTGTAAACTGCCACACGTAGTATGTAGGCTGGGGTTTAGAGGCTCGTATTTATAATCAATGCTCGTGTTATCATTGGGTAATTTTAAGGTAGCTAAAGCTGGAGTCTGATGTTTCGCATAATCTACCTGAATGAAGCAATGACACGTGTCACTGCGCACCCTGCGTGCTTCTAGATATGTGCAATTTCAAACTATTACACACGGCGGAGCTTCACCCACCAACATGGGAGAATAACTTTAAGGGATAATTTAATTATGATATTTTATTAGACCTCCAAGCTAAACTTACTATTCTGCCTAGTCAAGATACATTTCCGAATACGAGTTACTTTGAGAAAGTAGCTTGAAAATTAACCTGTATAATTAATTTTAGGTCGCCTCAAAGAACATCGCCACAACAATAAAAGGGCTCGTTTTTGCATGGAAACTGACAAAAGAAGCATTTTCACACAAAAGACGTTTAACAAAGCAAACAAAAATGTCAACATGGAGTGGAATGCGGGGCTCTTTGTCTAACTAAACAATGGCAGACGTATGTTCAGTTAAAAACAACAGATAGAATTTTTAATCAAAAACGAGTTAAAAATATGTAGTGAATTCTGTGAAATATTTTATGTAGTGTAAAAGCTTAACGAGAAAAAAAAATAGAACAACGTTTTATGCACCTTGTATCACAGGTGCAGCGTTTTTGGAGTTTATGTTCTGAAATAATATCGTAGGTATTTGTACAGGTTGAATATTTTGAGCGTGAATTTTTACTCAAAAAATTGAATATTTTTGGAACCACAGAAAATTATAAATAATAATATATTTTTTTTTTTTTACAAAATTATGAAAGAAAAGATAAGTTTATGAGTAGCCTGCACCTTTAAGATGTCTCGATTTCTGATTCTGACTGAAACTGAACGAACCATTTAAAATATAAAATTAGCTAAAAGATTTTCTTTGGGCAGTCCGATCATATTTTTAAAATTTCTCTAAGGTTGGGTGGGTAAAAGTTGTTTATTTCACCGAGTGTATTGCTGTTGTTCGTTCATGTAATACACGGCATTTTCCTGCATTATAACGGGTTCAAACCCGTTGAAATACGAAAGCACAATATTAACGATTAAGTTATGTTTTTAGGAAGCACACAACCCGTTGTATCGTAACTGGTAGCATGCAATCGGAAGGCAGTCTCGTTTCATTGCACAATTGCAGTGCAAGTAATGCCCCGAAAGCCTTAAGGTTCTATTCTGAACTACGCTGTCGATTGCAATTTATAGGCTGAAAGTGAAGCATAACGGTTCTGCTATATTACTTATTGAAAGAAAAAAGAAGTTGTGATCGGGAGTTACGCTGATTACTGGACATAATGCTGATAATAATGCAGAAATACAAACATACCAAGTATCTATCTAATCTATTGCAGAAAAGATGTAGTGAGCTGTTCCGTGAGTTTCCTTAAAATAGGTTACTACGCCTGCCTTATGTTGCGTAGCATTTTGCGATTGATACTTATTTTATGCAGTGGCGAAAATTAAGTTTCAAAAAGGGTAGGTTGGGTAGTAGCTAGGTTATACTTATGAAACGATGAAGAGTTGAGACCTTACATGTACTGTGCTACACTGGAATATAGCATTCTATTCTCAGTCGACTGCATTCAACCACTGCTCTTTAAGTTTCCACTTGCAGTCAAAAGCGTGGTTCGAAATAGTACCTTTAAACAACTGCCTTTAAACAATGTACTAACTAAACTATGTACTAATAACTATAACGCCCCAGTTCAGTCCAGTGTTCATGTACCTAGTCAAACTACTAGACATGTAACTAAGCTTTTATTAGTTTTCCGACATGAAAACTATTCGAGTGCGCTTTTAGCATACGTTTTGAAACTAATAACAAATCCAGTGTGGGAGTTTGTTCCGATTGGTTCAAGTGTAAATTGTGAAATAGATCAGGAGAATGGAGATAGATTTCTATGTAGCCAAGTTTTGGACTGCCGCTCGGCCAACTTGCGATTGTGCTTACCAACACGCGCCCTTGTGTGGGTCACTGCAGGTTTACTATAGCAGACTCACCGCTGGCGCTGGTGATATTATCCCTAAGGACGTTCATCAGGTCCATACTGCGTGGCACCTGGCCTAACACCTGGAACTGAGGGGAAATGGAGTCCAGGCGAGACTGACCTTTGCTGGCGCCGGTGATCTTATCCCGCAGCACGTTGATCTGGTGCACGCGGCCGAACTCCTCGAACATCAGCCGCAGGTCGTTCTCGTCCATGCTGCGCGGCACCTGGCCCACGAACATCTGGAAATTGAAACGGAAGAGCTTTAGAAACAAAAAAAAAAACACTTAACTTCTATAATAAACCACTCAGTAAACAGTTTTTTTATAGAAAGGACTAAATTCCTCTGTCGCTGTCGAGCGTAATAAAACTCCGTATTTTGAGAATGAAAATTATGTAAAATCAATATTCTGTGAACTTTAATTACTGCAGAAAGAATGATGGGGTATTTGGCTTGATCAAAAAATATAGATGCTAGGATCAGAATTTGAGTTGGTAGCATTATTATTAACCTAAAACTGGGGTAAGATAATGCAATAATGTGAACCAAAATCTAGTTTTAAACTACAATAATTAAATGCTCATTATTTCTGAAAGTGCAGTGAGTCATTTGCAAAAATTTACTGACCTAACCAGCAAAGTAAACCTATTTTATTATTAAACGATAAACAAGTGTTATTCATATTGAATATTTGACACGGTTTACTTGTTTGTTGTGAGACAAGGCTTGTGTCTCTTAGTCGGAGATCACACCTGACGTGCGGTGGTGTGTCAACTCCGAGCTCCTGAGGAAGACCATCGTATATGGTCGAAACGTCGAGGCACAAGCCTTGTCTCACAACAAACAAGTAAGCCGTGTCAAATATTCAATATAAAAGTAAACCTAAGTTCGTTTCACAGAACCAATTTGCAACGAGCTGATACAGAAACGAGCAAAGCGAGATACGACCTCCATCACACCAATCACACATTTCACGTCAAATTACACTCGCGCCGCGTTAATGTAATAAGTCGCAAAAAGCACAAATTAAACTGAATCACGAGTCGCAATTGGCCCGGCGCGCGTCAAGTGCCACCTTTTTAATTAAGGCAATACATCACTTCATTTGCGAGTTTACAAGTTTTCCGTTTAACTTTGCATTTCCCATTCGTGAAGGCAAACGTTGTATTGAGTATCGTTTTATTTATTTTTATTTTGGTTTTGATAAATGGTCCTTTGGCGAGTGTATTTTTTTTAAACAATAATAAAATGTCATACCATGATATGATTTGTTTTGTTGTTGTAGCTGTAGTGCTGCCTTTTTAATTAAGGCGTCACGAATTTACAAGTTTTCCGTTTAACTTTGCATTCCTATTTGCGAAAGCGAACGTTGTGTGGGACTTTTATTTTGGTTGTGATAAATGGTCGTTTCGCGGTTGTTTTAAAACAAATTTGTGTTTTGTTTCGATATTTTACTAATAGTGGTTTTCAAGGCAATACATCGCATCATTTGCAAATTACAAGTTTCCCGTTTAACTTTGCATTACCATTCGCGGAGGCAAACGTTGGGATATAGGTATTTTGCGGGTGCTTTTTTGAAACAATTAACAATATTATTACCATGATTTGTTTCAACATTAATTAAACCTATAGTGCCACCTTTTTAATTCAGGAAATACACCACTTCATTTGCGAATATTAATCATGTTCCAATTTACGTCCGCGAAGAAAAACGAATAGACTTTTATTTCGGTTGTGATGAATGGTAATTTCGCTGTTTTCTTTCTTTGAAAAAATATAAAAATGTAAGGTCTGTAATGGTGTTTTTTTTTTCAACAGTTTGTAACTTTGTTAAAAACTAATGGACCCTTTTTTACAACCATGCATAAGTAACATAGAATATTTTTAATGCGGGAAAACGTTCAAGTATCAAGCAACCTTGCAACTGTTATAACGGACAGCGTACTTGAAACTGATAGGGTTTGCTCAGTCAACGAAACTGAACAACTTTCACCTGAATTTTTTTTCAGAAAATAAAAGTAATTTTTGGTTTTCCCACACTATATGAACATTTCGATCAGACAATTTCTATGGGAAAGTCAAAACTTTATTTATTTCCTGAAAAAAAAAAAAAAAAAACATTTGAAAGTTGTTCAGTTTCGTTGACTGAGCAACCCTTATCAGTTTCTGGTACCCTGTCCCTTACACCCAGTATACAGCAGCGGTATGGTGTGGGACTTAAGTGAGATTATTATTATAACTCCTCACCTTAATATAGTCAGGGTCCGGCATGTCAGGCTTCTCCTCATTGTTGTTGTTGTTTATACTCGTCGTGTTGTTATTGTTGTTGCTGATGTTGTTGTTTAAGTTGTTGTTGATGCTGTTCATGTTCATCCCACTGGAACAAACAAAATAGCATGTTACTAAAATAGGAATTAATATGGCCTGAAAGGGGTTTGTTTAGATGTATGCCATTTAAATATTAATTTCTACAGGCATTAGTTTTAAGTTCTTTGAAATAGTAATTTTGATTTATTATGACAATTTTTTGTACTATTATTATGCCCTCCTGACCTGCTTAGGCTTTCTGCCTCCCAGCTTGTCCGCAGGTATAGGTGATTTGACCTGCATATCCCTAACATTAATTGAGGAAAATAATTATGAACTTTATCTTCCAAGAGAGAATCATACCCAAAGTTCTGACAACTACAAACACGACGAGTATAAACAACAACAACAATGAGGAGAAGCCTGACATGCCGGACCCTGACTATATTAAGGTGAGGAGTTATAATAATAATCTCACTTAAGTCCCACACCATACCGCTGCTGTATACTGGGTGTAAGGGACAGGGTACCAGAAACTGATAAGGGTTGCTCAGTCAACGAAACTGAACAACTTTCAAATGTTTTTTTTTTTTTTTTTTTCAGGAAATAAATAAAGTTTTGACTTTCCCATAGAAATTGTCTGATCGAAATGTTCATATAGTGTGGGGAAAACCAAAAATTACTTTTATTTTCTGAAAAAAAATTCAGGTGAAAGTTGTTCAGTTTCGTTGACTGAGCAAACCCTATCAGTTTCAAGTACGCTGTCCGTTATAACAGTTGCAAGGTTGCTTGATACTTGAACGTTTTCCCGCATTAAAAATATTCTATGTTACTTATGCATGGTTGTAAAAAAGGGTCCATTAGTTTTTAACAAAGTTACAAACTGTTGAAAAAAAAAACACCATTACAGACCTTACATTTTTATATTTTTTCAAAGAAAGAAAACAGCGAAATTACCATTCATCACAACCGAAATAAAAGTCTATTCGTTTTTCTTCGCGGACGTAAATTGGAACATGATTAATATTCGCAAATGAAGTGGTGTATTTCCTGAATTAAAAAGGTGGCACTATAGGTTTAATTAATGTTGAAACAAATCATGGTAATAATATTGTTAATTGTTTCAAAAAAGCACCCGCAAAATACCTATATCCCAACGTTTGCCTCCGCGAATGGTAATGCAAAGTTAAACGGGAAACTTGTAATTTGCAAATGATGCGATGTATTGCCTTGAAAACCACTATTAGTAAAATATCGAAACAAAACACAAATTTGTTTTAAAACAACCGCGAAACGACCATTTATCACAACCAAAATAAAAGTCCCACACAACGTTCGCTTTCGCAAATAGGAATGCAAAGTTAAACGGAAAACTTGTAAATTCGTGACGCCTTAATTAAAAAGGCAGCACTACAGCTACAACAACAAAACAAATCATATCATGGTATGACATTTTATTATTGTTTAAAAAAAATACACTCGCCAAAGGACCATTTATCAAAACCAAAATAAAAATAAATAAAACGATACTCAATACAACGTTTGCCTTCACGAATGGGAAATGCAAAGTTAAACGGAAAACTTGTAAACTCGCAAATGAAGTGATGTATTGCCTTAATTAAAAAGGTGGCACTTGACGCGCGCCGGGCCAATTGCGACTCGTGATTCAGTTTAATTTGTGCTTTTTGCGACTTATTACATTAACGCGGCGCGAGTGTAATTTGACGTGAAATGTGTGATTGGTGTGATGGAGGTCGTATCTCGCTTTGCTCGTTTCTGTATCAGCTCGTTGCAAATTGGTTCTGTGAAACGAACTTAGGTTTACTTTTATATTGAATATTTGACACGGCTTACTTGTTTGTTGTGAGACAAGGCTTGTGCCTCGACGTTTCGACCATATACGATGGTCTTCCTCAGGAGCTCGGAGTTGACACACCACCGCACGTCAGGTGTGATCTCCGACTAAGAGACACAAGCCTTGTCTCACAACAAACAAGTAAACCGTGTCAAATATTCAATATGAATAACACTTGTTTATCGTTTAATAATAAAATAGGTTTACTTTGCTGGTTAGGTCAGTAAATTTTTGCAAATGACTCACTGCACTTTCAGAAATAATGAGCATTTAATTATTGTAGTTTTAAAACTAGATTTTGGTTCACATTATTGCATTATCTTACCCCCAGTTTTAGGTTAATAATAATGCTACCAACTCAAATTCTGATCCTAGCATCTATATTTTTTGATCAAGCCAAATACCCCATCATTCTTTCTGCAGTAATTAAAGTTCACAGAATATTGATTTTACATAATTTTCATTCTCAAAATACGGAGTTTTATTACGCTCGACAGCGACAGAGGAATTTAGTCCTTTCTATAAAAAAACTGTTTACTGAGTGGTTTATTATAGAAGTTAAGTGTTTTTTTTTTTGTTTCTAAAGCTCTTCCGTTTCAATTTCCAGATGTTCGTGGGCCAGGTGCCGCGCAGCATGGACGAGAACGACCTGCGGCTGATGTTCGAGGAGTTCGGCCGCGTGCACCAGATCAACGTGCTGCGGGATAAGATCACCGGCGCCAGCAAAGGTCAGTCTCGCCTGGACTCCATTTCCCCTCAGTTCCAGGTGTTAGGCCAGGTGCCACGCAGTATGGACCTGATGAACGTCCTTAGGGATAATATCACCAGCGCCAGCGGTGAGTCTGCTATAGTAAACCTGCAGTGACCCACACAAGGGCGCGTGTTGGTAAGCACAATCGCAAGTTGGCCGAGCGGCAGTCCAAAACTTGGCTACATAGAAATCTATCTCCATTCTCCTGATCTATTTCACAATTTACACTTGAACCAATCGGAACAAACTCCCACACTGGATTTGTTATTAGTTTTCAAAACGTATGCTAAAAGCGCACTCGAATAGTTTTCATGTCGGAAAACTAATAAAAGCTTAGTTACATGTCTAGTAGTTTGACTAGGTACATGAACACTGGACTGAACTGGGGGCGTTTATAGTTATTAGTACATAGTTTAGTTAGTACATTGTTTAAAGGCAGTTGTTTAAAGGTACTATTTCGAACCACGCTTTTGACTGCAAGTGGAAACTTAAAGAGCAGTGGTTGAATGCAGTCGACTGAGAATAGAATGCTATATTCCAGTGTAGCACAGTACATGTAAGGTCTCAACTCTTCATCGTTTCATAA
>JARACY010001411.1:0-59023 GCA_029255725.1 Scrobipalpa atriplicella | reverse complement strand
CCGGTGGAGCAACTGGCCTTTAAGATATTCAGAGACACTTCCGAAGTGGAATGTCGAATGCTAATACAGGCCACATATTTCGGGAGTTCTATTATAAACTAGTAGTTAAAGGGAAGCTAGTAAAAGCAAAAGAGTAAAGATTCGTCTGACACAAGATGGAGGAAATGTAAGCTCCTCGTAAGTTGCGAAAATTTTAACTCTACGTTACGTAAATGCTCTTTGAATATTTAAAAGAACTTAGGGGTCTGCAGGTCCTCGACTTCCTACATACTTCCTAACTTGTTAAAAAGTAAACATATGAAAGATTTATTAGTCACTGACCTTTTTAGGGCAGTGAATGTCGTCGCTTAAGTTTTAGGACCCAAGGGAACAATATTTTTGTCTGTTGAACTTCTAAAATTGATAAGTAAAAGTTTATGGTAAGTTATGTAGAAGGAATGTGTAATTAATGGGCATCCTTTACACATGCCGCGGGACAAGGGCAAGTAATTACACATCAAGGGTATCGGGCTTGCCCATCGCAGAACATGATCATCATCACAGTTATTAACATTTATTACACTAATTGTGGTCTCCAGCAAGACACAATTATAATTTTCCTCTTGAAAATGTACAAATTATGAGCAATACAAAATAATGGGCCCGATTCGTAACCATCCCGACTTAACTAAATCTTAACTAAAATTATTGTCATCCCGTTCTGTTCTCTCTTATATTAGTTAAGTCGCGTATTTTGCAACCACGAATTGCTGCTAATGGTTTTGTAATTAAACCTAAACATATCACAGTAGGTTTATTTCACACGAATCTTTGGTAGAAGACAGTGAAAGTTGGCGATTGATTACTCCATCGACAAGTGCCTTAAATTTAAGAAGAAGTTATGTTCTTATGCACTCTCTGGCTTTGTTGTAAAGGCTATTTAAGATCTAAAAGTATACCTAAACATACTGTAGGTACAATACATAAAATATTATGATTTTAGCATAGATAAGGAGATCACGCGGCAAGAAATGTGGTTTGTGTTTTACTAATAATTAATCCAAATTTTACGATTACACACGTTTATGTATGTATGAGTATGACGCATTACTGAATCATAGCTTTTTTATTAGAAGCCAAACATGTTACATAAGAAATCTAAGTTATTTAGCCTTCAAAAACGTAAGGAATTCTTCACGGTCGCAATACTGATAAGGCTGCCAAAGCGTGTCGAATCAACTTGAGCTTGGCCTAAGATATTTAAGTATAAAGTGAATTGATCCAAAACGCGTTAAAGACCCGAACAAAGCTAAGCCAAAAACAGTCAAGCCAAAATAATTGTTCCCCAGAATTTTCAAGTGGTTATAGTCCCTTCCCCTTGTTGTCCCTTTCCCATAATGTCCCTTCTTCAATATATTGTGTTCTTTAATTTATAGGTAATATATATTTATAATTTATATTTAATTTTAACCGTTAGGGGACATTTTGAGAAAGGGACATTCTGCTCAAGGGCTAATAAACATGAGTTGCGAAGTACCTAGATTTACCAAGGTTGGTTGTACAGTGTTTATGTTTAGTATATTCTTATATAAGTCCATGGTTACCTCGTCTACGTATCTGCAATGCCGGACGGCTTCATACCGCTCTTCCTCTGTCATCACTGTGCGCCCCTTGCGGCTGTGTGTCAGTTGATCGCTGCATACTGAAACAATGAGAAATAAACCATCAGTTTCTTGTTTATTTACTTTTCCGGCTTTTGGGGACAATTCAGCCAATGTCAAGTGTTATGGCTTTTCATCATCTCCCTAGCCTTTTCCCATATTTTACGGGGTGGTCTAGTGTCTACCTACACCTAATCTAGGGGATTGTACGAGGATACTGGTTTTCTTAGTCATACCCTACTAAAAGGTCGTCTACCTATACCTAATCTAGGGGATATTTCTTCATCTTTTCGTGTCACTCGTAATAAACTCATACTGTCGATCTCCAATAATTTGCGACACTAATTGCCGACTGATTTGTACAGTTATTTAGTTTATCTGCAAGAAAATCAAATATTTATTTCTGTTACTTTATCTTGGATAGGTATAGTATTGCGATACTTTAGTCATGTAAGTAGATTCTGCTTTGAGATTAATAACTAATTACTACAAGTAAATAGGCCAAATAATAAGACGAGTAATGGTTTCGTCCTTGCCCTTAATTGCTTCATCAATAAATAACAATATACCTATTTATTTTTAAATGTGTAAAAACATAAACATAGTCCGTAGATTAGTTTTTTTTTTAATTTAACGAGTTTGTATTGAATTGTATTTCAAAACATGGTAGGTATATTTTTGCTTCATCAGCTTTATTGTTTAGACGTATTAATTATATTATGACTTATAGGCTTTAATTTAATATTGCTTTTATTTTTGGAAGTGTATGTATCGATGTTGTTTACTATTTTTTTTTATGTTCTGGTGTCCATAAGCATTTTTTAAATTGTAATATTTACCTTTTAGGAACTGGTGGCAAACCAGTCTCAGTATAATTGATACGCGTCACGATTACCAAAGTGGCGTGAAAATGGGATTTGTTTAGATCGGTCATGGATTATTGACATACAATTTACAACGCACGTGTAATGTTTATGTGTATTTCAATAAAACGTTCTGCAAGACTAAAAAATAATTGATTATTCGCTATCACAATCGTTATACCCATGCTCGTTAATCAATATATTTTAACATATTTTTGTCACATCATAACCTGTAACCTTCAGATGTTCAGGCATTTTTAAATCCGATTTAATTATGTTTATAACCGTAGCAATAAGGCCCTGATTTCCTTGCCTTGATTATATTCCTTTTTACACACGGTTTCATAGAATTAAATCTATAAGTCCAGACAATCAAATAATCAGATAAGGATCATTAAGTTTTATATTTATTTACTATTTTTAACTGATTACATTATACTGCATTTCTCATTTAAAGACTTTTTCATCTTTAATTTTACAGCGAAATTATTACAAACTTTTTTCGTCTGTTTTTTATTTACCACGAAGAAGTCTTATTGCGACTCATGCAACACAATGCAATGGGAGTGCCATCAAAAGTGAAAACTTGAACATTAACGGTAGACTCGATCGAAACCTGATTCCCTGAATAATAAAACAGTAAAGAAATCTCATTTTCTTTCCATGTTTCAATAGATGGCGCTATTAGGTTTCTAAAATGCGGTAACGTTGTCTTTTCTATCCATGAATTTTTTGAAGCGCTCGTAAAATTCCATTTTAGTGTTCGATTCGAATGGTTCAAAAATACGACCCTGTCGATCTGACGATTTTCTATCTATCCCAAAAAGTGCACAACGCCGCTAAAGAAGTTCTCACTTCAAAAACTAAAGACACTTAAAAGTATAACAAAAGGAATATAATCAAGGCAAGGAAATCAGGGCCTTATTGCTACGGTTATAAACATAATTAAATCGGATTTAAAAATGCCTGAACATCTGAAGGTTACAGGTTATGATGTGACAAAAATATGTTAAAATATATTGATTAACGAGCATGGGTATAACGATTGTGATAGCGAATAATCAATTATTTTTTAGTCTTGCAGAACGTTTTATTGAAATACACATAAACATTACACGTGCGTTGTAAATTGTATGTCAATAATCCATGACCGATCTAAACAAATCCCATTTTCACGCCACTTTGGTAATCGTGACGCGTATCAATTATACTGAGACTGGTTTGCCACCAGTTCCTAAAAGGTAAATATTACAATTTAAAAAATGCTTATGGACACCAGAACATAAAAAAAAATAGTAAACAACATCGATACATACACTTCCAA
This sequence comes from Scrobipalpa atriplicella, assembly GCA_029255725.1. NCBI lineage: Eukaryota > Metazoa > Arthropoda > Insecta > Lepidoptera > Gelechiidae > Scrobipalpa > Scrobipalpa atriplicella. The sequence continues at coordinate 55,196 of JARACY010001411.1, read as the reverse complement.
AAATAAAAGCAATATTAAATTAAAGCCTATAAGTCATAATATATTAATACGTCTAAACAATAAAGCTGATGAAGCAAAAATATACCTACCATGTTTTTGAAATACAATTCAATACAAACTCGTTAAATTAAAAAAAAAACTAATCTACGGACTATGTTTATGTTTTTACACATTTAAAATAAATAGGTATATTGTTATTTATTGATGAAGCAATTAAGGGCAAGGACGAAACCATTACTCGTCTTATTATTTGGCCTATTTACTTGTAGTAATTAGTTATTAATCTCAAAGCAGAATCTACTTACATGACTAAAGTATCGCATACTATACCTATCCAAGATAAAGTAACAGAAATAAATATTTGATTTTCTTGCAGATAAACTAAATAACTGTACAAATCAGTCGGCAATTAGTGTCGCAAATTATTGGAGATCGACAGTATGAGTTTATTACGAGTGACACGAAAAGATGAAGAATATCCCCTAGATTAGGTATAGGTAGACGACCTTTTAGTAGGGTATGACTAAGAAAACCAGTATCCTCGTACAATCCCCTAGATTAGGTGTAGTAGACACTAGACCACCCCGTAAAATATGGGAAAAGGCTAGGGAGATGATGAAAAGCCAATAACACTTGACATTGGCTGAATTGTCCCCAAAAGCCGGAAAAGTAAATAAACAAGAAACTGATGGTTTATTTCTCATTGTTTCAGTATGCAGCGATCAACTGACACACAGCCGCAAGGGGCGCACAGTGATGACAGAGGAAGAGCGGTATGAAGCCGTCCGGCATTGCAGATACGTAGACGAGGTAACCATGGACTTATATAAGAATATACTAAACATAAACACTGTACAACCAACCTTGGTAAATCTAGGTACTTCGCAACTCATGTTTATTAGCCCTTGAGCAGAATGTCCCTTTCTCAAAATGTCCCCTAACGGTTAAAATTAAATATAAATTATAAATATATATTACCTATAAATTAAAGAACACAATATATTGAAGAAGGGACATTATGGGAAAGGGACAACAAGGGGAAGGGACTATAACCACTTGAAAATTCTGGGGAACAATTATTTTGGCTTGACTGTTTTTGGCTTAGCTTTGTTCGGGTCTTTAACGCGTTTTGGATCAATTCACTTTATACTTAAATATCTTAGGCCAAGCTCAAGTTGATTCGACACGCTTTGGCAGCCTTATCAGTATTGCGACCGTGAAGAATTCCTTACGTTTTTGAAGGCTAAATAACTTAGATTTCTTATGTAACATGTTTGGCTTCTAATAAAAAAGCTATGATTCAGTAATGCGTCATACTCATACATACATAAACGTGTGTAATCGTAAAATTTGGATTAATTATTAGTAAAACACAAACCACATTTCTTGCCGCGTGATCTCCTTATCTATGCTAAAATCATAATATTTTATGTATTGTACCTACAGTATGTTTAGGTATACTTTTAGATCTTAAATAGCCTTTACAACAAAGCCAGAGAGTGCATAAGAACATAACTTCTTCTTAAATTTAAGGCACTTGTCGATGGAGTAATCAATCGCCAACTTTCACTGTCTTCTACCAAAGATTCGTGTGAAATAAACCTACTGTGATATGTTTAGGTTTAATTACAAAACCATTAGCAGCAATTCGTGGTTGCAAAATACGCGACTTAACTAATATAAGAGAGAACAGAACGGGATGACAATAATTTTAGTTAAGATTTAGTTAAGTCGGGATGGTTACGAATCGGGCCCATTATTTTGTATTGCTCATAATTTGTACATTTTCAAGAGGAAAATTATAATTGTGTCTTGCTGGAGACCACAATTAGTGTAATAAATGTTAATAACTGTGATGATGATCATGTTCTGCGATGGGCAAGCCCGATACCCTTGATGTGTAATTACTTGCCCTTGTCCCGCGGCATGTGTAAAGGATGCCCATTAATTACACATTCCTTCTACATAACTTACCATAAACTTTTACTTATCAATTTTAGAAGTTCAACAGACAAAAATATTGTTCCCCTTGGGTCCTAAAACTTAAGCGACGACATTCACTGCCCTAAAAAGGTCAGTGACTAATAAATCTTTCATATGTTTACTTTTTAACAAGTTAGGAAGTATGTAGGAAGTCGAGGACCTGCAGACCCCTAAGTTCTTTTAAATATTCAAAGAGCATTTACGTAACGTAGAGTTAAAATTTTCGCAACTTACGAGGAGCTTACATTTCCTCCATCTTGTGTCAGACGAATCTTTACTCTTTTGCTTTTACTAGCTTCCCTTTAACTACTAGTTTATAAATAGAACTCCCGAAATATGTGGCCTGTATTAGCATTCGACATTCCACTTCGGAAGTGTCTCTGAATATCTTAAAGGCCAGTTGCTCCACCGGCGGCGTGGAAGCCGAAATACTTGACTGCGCTCAATGGCGGCAGACGATACGACACTGAATGTCAAGCGTGTTTATTGTCTTTTCATATCTCAAGGCTACACTTTAGGTTGCTTGACCAAACTTATGAATAAAACGAAGATGAGAAAGATCTCAGTTGCTTGCTTCCAATTTTAAATAATTAAACATAGTCGATACGGTTGTTAGTCTTATGGTTTTTGTGCTCTCAATTTCACAAGTTGTGGCTTTGATTCCCATTCGCGTTATACATAGTAGAAATAGTTAAACTCTGACTGATATCGGATAGTTTGACCTGACCTCTCACACGGCAGAAGAAAAACAAAGAAGAAATTACATATAAGTCTGGTACTTATTTAAACACGGAATTTTTGTTAACAAAATGGACGGACAGCTTAAATAATTTATGAAGTTATAAATAACTTGGTATAGTTAAATATGAAAAGGCTCAATGCTTTCAATTTTGATAAGCCATAGAAGAGTTTAGTTTTACTAGTAGGTAATGTTCCTAGTCAGTTACCAATCAATCTTGTTTGTTTGCAGGTAGTAATGGACGCACCTTGGGAATACGATGAGGAATTCTTAGAAAAGCACAAGATAGACTTCGTGGCGCACGACGACATTCCCTACACGACGGAGGACTGTGAGGACACGTACGCGATGATCAAAGCTAAGGACATGTTCGTCGCCACACAGAGGACAGAAGGTAAGAGCCGCTACGAAGAAAAAGGATATAGAATCCTAACTCTCAAACTAAACTCTCTGAAAAGTGCAAGATAGACTTCGTGGCGCATGACGGAGGACTGCGAGGACACGTACGCGATGATCAAAGCTAAGGACATGTTCGTCGCCACACAGAGGACAGAAGATATGGCTATCGCACATAACACCGACCCAACAAAGATTCCACTCTAACTCAACTCACCACAATGCGACATTGAATTAGCTAGCGTGTTACTGAGTAAAATTTTCAATATTATAAATAGTACAACGATCGCTTACAACCTAAACATATGAGAAGGCAAGCTAACCAAGTTGAGTTTAGGAATTGATTACTTTTCGGTCGGTACTAATAATAACCGATTGGTCCAACATCACAGTCACTTGTTTCAAAGTCGAGGTTTATACAAAAATAAACTTTTAGTAGGTACTTTTATTCCAATGCGCACACAGTTAATTTTATCAACAAGCGTAGTTTGACGTATGGACGTAATGAAAACCTTATCTTATGAATGGGGCATCTGGCATCGCGATACTTTCTGTTTGAGCTATCCAAATAAAAATGCACTTAAAAATAAAATTTCCCAAAAATGATTCCTGTTATAATTAAAACATCTTTCGTAGGTATGATGTAAGTAAGAGTTTATACTACTAGGAATAAAGGAGGAAAAGACGTCTACGTCAGTTTCGAAGTTTTCCTTCTAATGATTCTATTTATGTAATGAGAAACGACCACAACGTTATAATAAGGTGTCAATAAATGATGTAGGTTTGTCAAGGCATACAACATTCGAAAATTATGTTAACTAAAATGCAACCCACGGCTTGGAATTTGGCGCAGTCGGTTCATATGCATAACATTGCTCACTAGTTATGCTAAAGTTGTGAGGTAAACGCGCCATAATTACTTCTTGGTATATTTGAAGTGTACCTTTCATGACCATTTAAAACAAATGCCGGAATGTACCTGCTACCAGAAAGTTTATAAACTTACAAAAAATGAACCATAATGTCCCACCATTTTTTTGTAAGTTTATAAACTTTCTGGTAGCAGATTCATTCCGGCATATGTTTTAATTCGTCATGAAAGGCGCACTTTCAAATATACCAAAAACCATTGGGGCAATTCGGCCGCGCACAAAATTGGGTAAAATGGTCACCTGTCATTTCATTATATCCTGAGAGAAAAAAGCAATAATTTTAGTAGATTTAGTTAAGGGTTCCGTAGGCTAGTTGGCGCCGCCCTCATCAGTCAAAATATCATAATTCACTAAAACACAATCAATCGAAAATTCGGTATAATTATTCCCCTTAAGACAACCGCAGGAAGAAATAGGGTGAAGCTGTTCTAACCCGGCATCATGTGGCTCATTACTGCTATTAATATTAAATTTTAATTGTCTTTGCCTCCAGGAGTATCAACGTCAGATATAGTGGCGCGGATAGTGCGCGACTACGACATATACGTGCGGCGGAATCTCGCGCGCGGCTACTCCGCTAAGGAGCTCAACGTCGGCTTCCTCAACGAGAAGAAGTTCCGTCTGCAGAACAAGATGGACGAGCTCAAGGACAAGGGCAAGAAGGTAACGCATCCACGTCTGATTTAGTAGCGTCAGATATAGTTGCGCCAGATATAGTGGCGTCAGATATAATGGCGTCAAATATAGTGGCATCAGCTATAGTTGCGCCAGATATAGTGGCGTCAGATGTAGTTTTAAAAATGAAACGAAAGTAATGTATTCCCTCTTGCCATCTTACGATAGAAATCTATACCTTTAACCACTCAATAACGTACTTTCTTTTCAGTATAGTAATCTATTCTAACCATTCAAATTCTCGTTTCAGGTGATGACAAACATAGGCGAGAAGCGCGTGGACATCCTCACGAAATGGGAGGAGAAGTCGCGCGAGCTGATCGACGCGTTCCTGCTGCTGTTCGGACCGGACGGCAGGATCAGCAGCATATGGAACGAGTCGAAGGGGCGCCTCATGCAGGCGCTGTCGCAGCCGCCCTCGCCCTCGCCCTCGGAGAACGGCGACGACCACTCGCCCGCGCATAGGTACGCGTCAGATATAATGTCGACGTCAGATATCAGAAATAATGAAAATTTTAAATTACTTTATCATATGACTTCTGTTGTTTGTCTATTTTTTTTAAAGCGATATTTTTATTGCATTGGGGCCAATATTCAAATATTCTGTGGCTGTTTACTCAAGACGAGGATTAAGTACATTGTATTTATTCTTAACTACAAAGATAAGAACTAAGTGCAAGAGTCCTTACTGGCGGTAAAACGAGAAGCCAAGATAGGAACTGCTATCTATCACGTGTCTAAACAATAAATTACTATACTAAGCAAACGACATTTTGACCTCGAATTAGCAAGTGTTACTTATCTTGCTTACAGAAATAACCACGGGAAATAACATTCACATGTGATAACATATTATTCAGTTAGCAATGACTCGAATATTTACTGGAACACGGATAAATTCTAAATTAATCGCAAAAGTACAATTTATTTTATACTACACCTATTCGGAAAGTATATTAGTTCTTACTTGAAAAAAGGGAAGAAAGTACGTAAATCCAAGCGAACGAATATGCGGTCGGCAAAAATATATGGGATTTACTTTCTCCCCTAGGGGAGAAACCTCCTTTATATTTTTTAAAATTCATAATTCAAAACTAGAAACAGGCGGATGCCAAAACACAAAAAATTTGTATCTCGAAGCCCACAAAATGATACTGGCCACTTACATTTTTTGGCAGTATGTGCATAGCTTCATTTTTAAGTAAAAAATATGGTAAAATCAACATGTCCGCGCGAATTCTTTTCCGTTCTTTGATTTATTTGACTTATTCAATGTAAATAAGGTTGTGTTTTCTTTGTTTGTGTTCTGTTCGAATGGATGATGACACTTCAAATGTTCTTAAGATATCTTCTCATGTAAGTGATATCATTCTTTATTTTACAAGGATTTTTAATTATATTTTCCTCATAGAAAATGCGATTCCCAACTCGTGTGTATTGAGGCCTCAAACTACACCCTCGTGGGAATCGGTCATGTTCTCCACTCGTTAAACAATGTACTATTATAATTTCCGTGGTGAACTGGGGCGAAAAAGCCATATTAGAAGGCTTTGTTGTATTGTAATTTAGGCCATAGACTGATATGATATAAAATCACCCGCGCAATTGAGAAAAATATGTACTACTTTTAGATTTCAAGCTCGCCATGTGTCTGTTGAAAATAAAAAATCTTGTGAATGAATTATTCGATACGACAATTAGTTACCGAGATATTATTTATTTTATTTATTTTTATAAATAAAATAAATAATATCTCGGTAACTAATTGATATAGAATTTTAAAATGAGCGCGTGGCCCGCCCGCCTCACGTTTGAACCGGGCGTAAGGCGAATGACGTCAGGCGCCTCCTGCGCTGTTTCTTAGCAATCGTAGACGGGGCCGCGATATTTATGCGAAATTGAAACTGCTGTACAATCATAACTATCTAGCCTAACTAGCCGGTTTTCCCTGTGCCTACCCCGTAAAGTATGTCGATTATATTTTTATTTTATTCTTTTGCTACAGAGGGTCTGCGTCGCCGCCCCCGCCCAAGTCTCGGCGCTACGAGACGCTATGGGAGCCCCATGCAGGTAACTGGGTAACTATGCTTTGCTTGTATTTTGATGCACACGCCACACTGGGGAACTATGGATTATTTTAATTTTGGCCCTATAACAGTTCAGATCAATATAGTTTATCGTCTTAAATGACACTGGGTCCCAAGAAGTTACACGAAACAATAATGGATTGAATTGATAAAAAAATATTTTGCTAAAGTAGTTAGTTCATTACTTTGGAAAAACTATTTATAATATTGTTCCCTGATTTAACTGGAATGGAACTTGTAAATCTAAAACTGAAATCATTCACCTTATTTGTCAGAGTTCAGTCTAATAACTAATTCTATTCTAACCAATGTTCTAACCTACACCGTCTCCAGTCCAGAGCATGTTATAAAATTCCCTTGTAATTTTGAGAAGTTTGTCCCAGTCATTATAAAATTCAAATGACAGTTCCTCTTAGATTTCATACCTACTACACCTGCGCACAAGCACATATCTGCTGTTTCCTATTGATTAACACTTAGTACGCAAGTAGATAGTAGATTGTGTGTTTAGTTAGTTTGTGTAATGTAGTGTAGAACCTGGCATGATAAAATGTAGCATGTTGTTTGTCCTGACAAATGTATGTAGGTATCTTTAGCAAGATGGATTGCTTCCTTTTAGCATCTTTTAGTTTTGAAGTTTATCTAAGGATGATTTTGTTACCTTTTAACCTTCTTTTAACTGAGTTAGTCATACTTATTTCTTAGATATACTGGCTCAGCATTATAACTTACAAATCCCCCCTAAACAACTATGTTCCAGTCTTGGACGAAGTTTCAGTATTAAAATCACGCATCTGTACATGACCAGCGTTTTCTTGGAGCGCTTGGCTAATCCAGTGGTTTGTTTGCAGATAAATCAGGCTCTGAGCGTGCTGGGCAGTCGGAAGCGTCCTCACAGCGCCAGCTGACGGACGACGGCTCCGACAGCGAGGACGAGTACCAGGACACCAGCCCCTACCTCTAGGCGGCGGCGGCGGAGCGCCCTGTGCCCCCCGCAGCGCGCGCCCCGCACAATACTTGTTAATATGTTAAATTATTGTAGAATAATACTACCCTACACCTTAAATTTTTGTATGTATGCTGTATGAGTACAATGGTGTGAATGTATTTAATCCTATTAGTTGTAATTGTGTATTATTTATGTTTCTAAGTAAATTTATTTGATGTTCCGATGGAGATTTTTGCAGGATGCCTGCAGTTATGTTAGCACCCGGTTACATTGTGTAATTAGGAGGTGCAACCAACTGTTGCATTATGTAGATATTATTTAAAATTTAAATAATTTGACAGTCGATTAAAAGGTGCTTATTATAAGAAGCAGTGGTTTTCTTTTTTCCCAATCCAAAAATAAAAACATTAAATAAAATTCAAAATATTAATTTTAATAAATGCAGATCACATAAGTTGGTCTTAGTTCAATTGGCTACTTTCCAACTAGTCAAATCAGCAACTTTTTATGAAATATCAAAAACGCTTTTTTGTATGAAAATAGTAAATTATGACGTCACATTTTAGTAAATATTGACTAATCAAATCAATAACTTATATACTTTTAATTCAATTATTAAAATCTAAATGTGCATTTTTTTTTAATGATGAATGAAATCCACAATATTTTTAGCCATTACTTTTAAGTATAAACGTTTTGAATTTTTTAAGCTACCCAGTCAAGTACCCAATTATGGCTGATTGATTTGGTGATACAATGAATGGACTTAATAAGATTAAAATCATATTAACTATTATCCAGATAGAAAATATGTCTTACAAAAATATAGAAGTAATATAAAGAAGAAGTAAATAAGGTGGTTCATACAATCTTCAACACTAACATTACAAAGTTTATCTCGTACACTAAGCATACACTGTTAAACTTATACACTTAACAAAACATTGTACTCATGTAGCCTTGTTGATAATCACAATAAAATTAAAGTTCTGTCTTATCTTTACTTTCTTTACCCGTTTCACCTTTTTCAGTCTTTAGTTCTTCATTCAGACATGAATCATCTTTGCCTTGTAGAATATGCTGTGTACATAAATGAAACTTCAAGTCTATAGCCCCCTGGTGGTTCCAGTACCAATCTTCTATGACTGACTCGTGTTCTTCCAACAGAGTTTCACACTGTGTCTTCATCTCTGTAATTTCTGCCGAAGGTTTGTCCCACAGCTCATATGGGATACCAAGATCCACTTTGACTCCTTTATCTACTAAACCATGTAAGGTTTTAAATGTCTGACTCATACCTTTAGCGAACCTGGTGCTATCTGTGCGCTCTTTGTGTATGTTGTACTCTAAAATTCTTTCACAGACACCTTCCAAAGATTCAATGAGCCTCAATTCTGATTTTTGATACTTGGTCTTCTTCTTGGGTTGAACATCATCTAGGGAATACCCGATCTCGATGACGTCGTGTACTTTTCCCGTTTCCTCCAGCCGAGCCTGGAGCTCAGTGGCGAGAATCTTGCAAGCTTCGCACTTGTTCGCATATTTCACTCCAACGTCCTCTTCCGTCCTCACATCCACGTTTTGATTACAAAAAACATTAGTTACTATAAGGAGCACGCATATTATTTGTTGCAACAACATGATGTGGATATTAATTATTTATTAATTAATTAAATCAATTTTTATCTCGAGTAGCAACAAACAGCTGTATTTCGCCCACACAATGACATTTTACTTTTTTTGTTGCCTTTGTCGGTTAACGTCAATGTGCTTTTGATAAGGGTTTTTCGACTAAGGTCATTTGAAAGAGAGAGACTTTTTTCATAATTTTCCTCTTTTTTGTGTAATTTAAAAAGATTACCAGTACAGGAAAATCTTTCTTGCAATGTATTTTTGTTTCAATAATTTTAATTCTTTCAGCTTTCTCTTCTTTCAGGTTGTCTTGCTTTTACCGTCAATCGCAGTATTTATGTAAAATAATCGCAACGTTGAGACTTCATGGCCCTATACCCAATCATTCGTTTCGGATACACATCACCCATCCAAAAAAAAAAGTGAGACGGTACCTATTTTTGAATTACAAACTCAGTTCTATATTTGTGATTTCGCATTTTTCTTCCCCGTTAGGTTCGCTGGAGGAGATCTCTTGTAGAGATAAGCTCGCCTTTGTTTTATTTTTAAGCTTAACCTGTTAATTATATTATGAAATAATTATACCCAGGAAAAAAAATGTAAAAATAAAAGTCAAATGTTCAACAAGACTGTATTTCAAATTGGAATTGATTAGATAGCCATTTCACCCATTCATCACATACTTTCTTCTCCAGAGTTACTTCTTGAAATACTTCACTTCTGGACTTCTCTTCAAAGCCTAGTTTTCTAAACATTTTGATACTTATTTGGTTTGAAAGGGATATTTTAGCTTCAAAACATTTCAAATTAACAAATTTTATGCCATATAGTAACATTAGTACAACTGCTTCCCATCCGAGCCCCTTTCCTCTGGAAAACTCTTCGGCTATCATAATCTCTATCTCTCCTATTTCCAACTGCCTATCTGTTATAAAAATATTTGTGTCTCCAATCATAGAGTCTGAAAAATTAAATTTACAGTAAAAAAAGAGTAGAACTTGAGAAGTAAAAGCAATGTAAATATTTTATGAATTAGTTACCTATCTCATCATGATGCTGCTCATAATCACATTTGTCCAATATAATAAAAGTGCACTCTGAAAAGAATTAAAGTAATGTTATAATTTAAGCACAAAAAATAGTCAAATCATCATGAGGCCCTTTCATGTGTCACAAAGAGCCCTTTTACGATGTCGCTGACGCTCTGCCTACCCCGAAATGTGTACAGGCGTGACTGTATTTATACATTATACATCTCTGTCTACGTTATACAAGCTTTTATATTTACTGTCTTCATCTTCTCGCCAGGACCTCTGCATTTGATACTCATCATCCAACGTCAGCGGCTCAGACGCCGTGAGCTTCTGTAACTCCTCAGACTTCATCCATTCGTGATACCTGAAAATAAAATTAAAAGAAGTCAGTTCAAGTTTAGTGAGATGAGAACAATGGAAAATTAATGCTACCAAGTTACTACTTTACCTGGGGACATGATGTTCTCTGTACGGAACTAGAATTATCTTTTGACCAACAATTTTCGTGTCACTATTAAGCTTCATTGTTTTTACTTTACGTGTTGCAGTTTATGGTTAAATTAAAATCTTAGTTCATTTTATTATTTATAATTTTTATACAAAGTAACCTTAAAATTTCTACTGTCATGCAATGCTTGCTGCTGATTGGCTGTTGGAAAAATAAACATGCGTTCCGTTCCTTATATAAATCTGTGAAAGTATTTTCATACAATTTTTTCATGCATATCTTATGACGTTTGGCGCTATTTTTCCATGCTTTTTTCTATTTTAGACATCAAATAAAATAATAATAATAAAATATGTTTATTATTTGAAAGAATTTATTTATGTCTCCCAAAATTAAGTAACAAACTGAAACACTGCTTGATCAGGAACGTGAATTTACCTATCCTGTTCTTTCATTTATAATTTTTATATTTTTCTCTCTTTCTTTCTCGTTTGCTTTTTTTTCTGTTTTTTTGTTTGTCCGTTCTCGTCGTCGTCGTTGGTTTTGTTCGATGGCTTCCTTGAAAAATCTGATAAGATAAAAGTGATTTATCATCTAATTTGTCACCATTTATGACAGAAAATAATTAGGTTAATAGTATCTAACTAAGTTCCAAAACAATACTTACCGGATCAACATAAATTATCAAGAAAACTGAGAGGATACAGGTAAGGGAGGGGACTGCAACTTTCCCATGTTTATCTACATTTCATATGGAGACAATAGAATTATATCTGACTGAATGTTCACAGGATGGTGACTCAGTATCAGACCGAGCGAAGGTTGACGTGGTGCTACACGGGGCTGGCCGTGTTGCTCGCAGTGTCGGTGATCTGTTCGTCAGTCGCGTACAACCACTGGCGCGCGACCCTGGACGTGTGTCCCGGCGGCTGGCTGGAAAACACCAGCTGCGGCTGCATATTCTTCGGCACCAGCACCTACCAGTACTTCAATGGAGGCCACAACTCTTACTGCCTGTACGCTATATTCGCGCCAATTCCGATATTGGCGTATGCTATCATCATGGCCCTCTTTCATATGTACAGAGTGTGTATTAATAATATTGGGCAGTATGAGGATGACAAAACTACTGCAATGGATGAAATGTAAGTGTTAATTTTAAAGATAAAAAATACTTTGAGTTTGCTTAGTCACAACTTTGTTATTTTAAACTTTTCAGTGAGGGAGAATCGATAGTAGTAACATCAAGAGCACGAGTTACTGAAAACAATGATGCAGTGATCTACTGCTGGATCCCAACATCCTGCATTGCCTCAATATTCTGCATCTACAACATTGTCCATGCTGGGATCATTACAAATGGCTTTTTACGGACTTGCACGCAGTACAGAGGATATTTAGTCAGGGTATGTTTCACTTGTCAATATTTATATTAGCAGACAGGCAGTTGAGACAACTGTTTCTAGCCTATCCTGCTCATCCTTTGTTCGTTTTCTGTTTGGGTTTAAATTGTTCTGTTTTTAAATTATTGATTTAATGTGACATTTTTTTCTAGGTGATGAATGTGGCTGGTGACCAAGCAAGCGCAATTCACTTCCGCCTCAGCTGCCAGGCAATTTTCGACTTTATGGACTACATCCAGCAGAACTCTCTCAATCCCCGACATGGTGAATTTATTAACACCGGAGCAGCTCTGCAGTTGGCTTTGATTGCCTCCTGGATATCCGTCTTACTCTGGATTGCTGTTGCTGTTTATTCGGCTATGAGGGCATATAGGGAGAGAGATGTTCTCACATGCTGTGGGAATTAACAAGCAAACAGTACATTTCTGGAAGGCAAAGCACCAATATTTTCTTAAGTTCATTCATGCCATATAAATGAGAATATTGAAATAAAATAATAGATGCTAAAGATATTCCAACATCACAACAAATATTTAATCAATCCCAATAATATAACAGAACAAGTAAAGTAAAATTATAATTGTCTCTGTGCATAGCCAGTCACATGCATAAAATATTTTAAACATGTTTTCATGGAGATGAGGGATCAAAAGTTTAATGCTTTTATATATACAAGTTTAAGATTTTCATCAGTATTTTTGATAATTCATTGTTACAACGACATATTTTACTAACTTATTTTTACTAGTTTACATTACACTGATAACTTCTGGTAAGACTGACAGGGATCACCTCTTTTCTAATTTTAAGCTAAATTAATGCACTAATTTTATTAATATTTTTCTGTTAGGAGATAGAATTTAATAAATACGTAGTCAATTATGTAAGGGTATTGATGCCATTCCACCGTTTTTACCATAATTACAATAATAATTTAAAATTTGCCTTTACTTAGCTTATAAGATTTTGTAATTGTGCCGTCCATTTTTGATTTTTACACTTTATTATTATATTTTAATTTTAAGTAACTTATACTAAGATTTTGCACAAATTATTTATTTAAATTAATAAAAATATTCTCTTAACATTTTGTTTTATAACTACAAATAAAACACGCCAATACCACATAAAATATATTTATAATATTAACCACAATACAAAAAACAACAACTTATAGCTAAACCTTTCTAAACATCTTTACTTACAACTCCAAGGAATGTTAAGCAATGCGTAGCCTCAAGGCCGACGCATGGGGAGGGAGGGCAATTTTTGATATATTACGTAAAATTGGAGGTACTTATTATGTATTGTAGGTTTATACTTTCTTTGGTCGACAAATATATTTTTTTAGTATCTGAGATCAATTAATATTTTATGTTTTATAGTAAATAGATTACAAGCTTCATGTCTACATCAAAATTTGCCATCCACAGAGATTAAAAGTTAACACGTGAGCACATAGAAAACACGAACCAGTAGTGCGCTTATAGAACAGTACACCAAGCAAAGCACGGGCGAAACATCCGCACATTAGGCCAACAACAGGCAGAGAAACATGTATAAGTATTATATAATAAATTCTACTATAAAATTCACTCAAAATAGTGGAGCATCAGTTGCTTTGTGATAGATTTTAATAAGATTAATCTTAAACTTACTTTAACTTAGAATGGCAAGAAATACCATTAAAGTACTCACATACATGTGTGGTTGTTAAAGATAATTAATTTCATATATCTGCCACAATCACAATACCTATTTGCTGCCATAAAATTCACAATTCTATAGCATCTTGCTAAGGCGTGAAAAGATAAGGTAGATCTGGTTTACTGGTAACTTTGTTTAAAACATAAATTCAGTCTATAAAATCTTTTAAAATCAGGTTATTCATTTCATAAGAAATATAAGGCATCAATTTGTATCAAAAATTTGATTGTATCAATCATATTTATAACATCCCATTGTTTAGTCCATGTCAAAGAAAAATATTTTTATTCCAGCAGTAAAGTAACTGACCTGCTTAAAAAGCTCCAATATATGAGCATGATTGCAATATTCTGTGAAGGTATCTATGTTATATAACAACTACAATTGAGGCAATAGATACAATATTCATATTATGTATCCTATAAAGTTCTTAAACACATCTAAACAGCATGAAGTCACAACATTTTTCAATATTTCTAATACGATTTTAAAATCTAAAATAAGTGCTCGTATTTGTGCTGCTTTTTCAAAAATACACTTTTATCGAAATATAATCTCCATTTAACTGGACTATTTCCTAATAATTTTAGACCTTGTACTTGTACTTAACTGAACCTTTTGGTTATGGCACTGATTTTTCCCTTGAAATTTGTATGGTTCAGTGTACACTGTTTTGACACTCGGCCTCCCAATCCTTGGGTATAAACTTTTCTAAGTGGCGTATAAACTGTGTGTAAGGGCAGGGGTCATCACAGAATCTCAATTTCAACTCTGTGGGTACTTCAATTTTCGTATTGTTTCGATAAAACACCTGAAACAAAGGGAAAGTTCATGAGCGAGTGCGTGGGTGATCGGCGACGAGATCCGCGAGTGCGTGGATAGATGGTAGAAATGATACTAGTTTTTATTCCATGATAAAATAGATTTCTTATTTACAAACCTTGACAAAGAATGCTTCTTGTTCAACTTCTTCATGTAATTCAATCACAATGCTTGCTCCGTACTCTGGTTCCAAGAGCTCTTCAAAGCCCAGTGCGCGCCACAGGCCAACAACATTGACATCATGACCAGAGTATACATAGAGGGACCGGTTTGTATTAGCTTGATTCACTATTTCCTCAAATGATTGCTTGATTTCTCCTAGAAGAGGACCTGAAAACATTAAAGTCAATGGCAGGTTAAAAACTAATACATTTAATAAATAACTGATACATTTTTTAATCAATTAAATCCTACTTTGAAAGTTTAGAACCTGTAATCTTACCTACTCTAAACCTTTGCATGGTTTCATTGTAAGTCAGCAGAGCAAGACTCAGCATAAATGGTGTACGCATTTTATTTGGGAAAACATTTCTTGTCCAATCTGGTAGTTTAAGCCCAAAATCTTGCTGTGCTAAAAATGTGCTATACAAAAAGTCTAATTTTAGTACACTGTACATGCTCTCATTAGCATTTTTGCTCACATGTTCAAAAGTTTCTCTGAATTTTGGATCTGCATTCTTTTCATCCAACAATTCATTGTACATTTCTTTCCAAATCTTGCATGGTTTCGTAGCTGCCACCATCTAGAAAAATAAAACAATTTATATGATCATAGAAATTAATATGTAAATTATTTTGGAACCCAAAAAATTCATAACATTTTTGCTACTGTGTAGTAAATAGTGTTTATTCACTTACTGTATCCAACTCCTTAGGCAATGAATGTACAGGGATGGGCTGCCAAGGTATTTCAGGGTGCCACATCTGCCTCTCCGTTGGTGGATATAAACCTGCAAGGAATGTATATGCACTCATGAGGCAACGTGATTTATCACTGCTGCGCACAAAAATATCTTTCTCGTTATACTCCTCAGGAATGAAGTTTGCATAGTAGCTGCGGTACTTTTTCCCCAATTCATACAGCTGCAGTTTCCCAGCCTGGAATGTAAAAAAAACAGCACCTTGTATTATTCAACCCAATTTTAGACAAAAAAAAGTGCAATGCATCATATTCTTAGTTGCATTACATCAGATTTTCTAATGCAACTTACATTTGTGAGTGCTCCTAGTCCATCAGGCCACTGATAATTTTTGAATGGATCACTTTTGTAAGAAGAAACTGGGGATCTAGCTCCATGACGGAAAAACTGCAACATTTACAATAAAGAAATTCAAATAAAATTATAGGAAAGTAAATGAAAATCGAATACTTCAGCGAAGAAAGAGTATAGAGACTTACGATTACAACAAGCCTTAGTGTTTTAGACTCATATGGCAGGGTCTCGCTGAGCACACAATAGCCGAGCAGACAGCTCAATACCGCGAGTCCCAGGACGACCACGGCGACGGTGGTGGAGCGCCGCGGGATCGGTTGGCACCGCCCGCGCGGCGCCTTTGGGGACCGCGGCCGCCGCCAAGTGTTCTCGTCGTTGTCATATTCCATTAACATCCCGCCGCTAAACGTAAACACACTCCAAAATCCCGAACAATAACAACCGAGAGCTTACATTGCACAACAGTATTTCTATTGAACGCAAACACTAAACGCAATAAATATGGTTTCTACACGTGTAGCAAATTCGCAACAATATATTTTGAGCGTGATTTTGCTAAATTAACACAGATTTTCTTAGTAATTTATTAAAAGTTGCGGAATAAATCACGAATTGATTTAAAAAATGTCAAAAGTAGTGTTGTTCGTTGCTCATTTTGGACACTATCGATATAACTTGAAACCGGTTAATAAGGTTGTTTAATATTATATATCAGGTACGGTTATTAAAGAGTAATGCACACTGGACGGTACACACGAAATCTTTTTATTGAAGACTTTTTCAGTAACTTAGCAGAAGTTTTTATTTCGAGTGCAAGATATTTATTGTAAAATGCAAAATGTACTTATAGTACGGCGGTTAGCCGGAAAAGCTTGCAAATTAGCGTGATGGGTTGAATGGGTCTCAGACTGGTAGAACATATCCTACGGCAACTTTTAAGATATGTTGCACTGGTGGGTACACTCCCTGGGTCTGCAAGCAGGGTCGGTTAGGTTACTATAGGAGCAATTACAGTATTTCACTGATATAGGAGTGGTGCTCGAACAAAGTTTGGAGCACACCCTGGTCAAATTCACATCCCGGTGAAAAATATCCAAAATGGCGGAAAACAAGATGGCTACCATACAAAATAAATTATTAATAATAATATATTTTATTAGAAACAATGTTAAATGCTTAAAATATTTTCAAATTCGATGTAATACAAAAAAATTAAAATTGTGCTTTTTTTTATAAAATGTTGAATTATTAACATATTTTTACTTATACTAAATTACATAAATTAAAATACTAACCAACATAAATCTAAAAAACCTGAGTCTTTTTAATATTTTTATGTGTATAATAAAATTTGTGTTCTTATTTGTTTTTAACTCCCGGATCAGCAGCAGTGAAAGGATTGTAGTCTCCCAGGCCTACAAGCTCAACAGACAGATCCCAAAGTTTTTTTGACAACTCTTCATCATGTGCTTTCGGGGATGGGCTGGTAACAACACAGTCACTGCAAAAATAAAACTCTAGTTTAGAAATATACAAAATGAAAATTAGTTTAGTTTAGATGTCTGTACAACTTATAAACAAGTAGGTATCAAATGCAATTTTTACCTGTAATAAAGACCTGTTTCGTCAGCGCATTTCTCGTCGACAGAGCAGTAGATAGTGGTCTGGGCACCCATCTCTGGATTCTTCATGAATGGCCCAACCAAGAAACCAATGATTTGTCGTGCACCAGGGAACAGTGTGCTGTTCAAGTGACGACCCAGTTCGGTTTTTATTACACCCGGGTGCAAGCTGTATGTGTTAACACCTTCAATGTTGTTTTCCTGATCACAATTAAATTTAGGTAAATTATAGTCTGATAGAAGACTAAATAAATAATTTTAAAGAATGTAAACGAGTGAATTAGTAGTTCAAAAGAGACTACTAGACATTTGCATCATAACAATATATAATCAAGACAGTGATAAAAACAATTAAAGAGTTTACCTTGAGCCTCTTTGCCAGTTCCTTTGAGAAAAGTACATTTGCAAGTTTGCTTTGTGAATATGCTTCAGCTGCACTATAGGGCCTTGTTTTGTAGTTGACGTCTTCAAGGTGAATAGAGTACCCTAGAAAATAATAGAAGCTATATTAAATATTGTCTTAATAACAAGTTAATAACATAGTAATATACATGTTAAATAAATTACATTACATGTTAATTACATAGTAATTATTTTTAATTACATAAATACATACTTGTATGTGCCTTTGAAGATACAGTTACAATTCTGGCAGGTTTACTATTCTTGATCCGTGGTAATAAGAGAAGTGTTAGAAGAAAGTGAGCCAAATGGTTGGTCCCAAACTGAGTCTCAAATCCATCTTCAGTCTCCCCTTTGGGACACATCATAATACCCGCATTATTAACCAGAATGTTAACTTGAGGTTCTGAATCCAATATTTTTTTAGCAAATTCTCGGACTGATTTCAGGGAAGAAAGATCGCATTTTTCAAGAATAAGCTTTCCCGTTTCTGGAATGTCTTTGCATTGATTCTCTATATCTGTTTTCGCTGACTCCGCTCGCTCCAAACTCCGACATGCCATGATTACGCGAGCACCTGTGGAGTTTTTACGCTCTGTTTAATATCAAGAAAAAACCGTTTCTTATACACCGGTTACCGGTACACCCAGATTTACACCTACGCCGCCGGAGAAAAATGAATGGTTTATATTTTGATACTCGAATGTTTATGTAGGTACTTAGTACATTATATTCAATACCAATAAGTACATTAATATATAGGTAAGTACTTACCTCTTTTGTAGAAGTCCAAAACAGTTTCTT
Source organism: Scrobipalpa atriplicella (assembly GCA_029255725.1). Lineage (NCBI taxonomy): Eukaryota > Metazoa > Arthropoda > Insecta > Lepidoptera > Gelechiidae > Scrobipalpa > Scrobipalpa atriplicella. Next base: position 36,347 of record JARACY010001411.1, on the reverse strand, counting down.
TTCCTATGCCAGTATTACATCCCGTTATAATTGCAGTTTTACCAGCTAACCTTGCCGCACTGAGGCATTTACCACTAAAGAAAGGCATTATGGTTGTGCAGTAAAACAGTAGGAATTAACTTAATCACACTTAATTAAATTAGAACTAAAACAAAACAATCGCGAAACTTGCTGACAATGAGGAGCCAAACTAAAAGCTAAATACAGATGGCGCTCTGGGCGACTGTACCTTATTTCGTGTCAATGTCACATGTGTATTGCGATTTTATCAGTTTTTTTTAACATAAATGATATTTTTTTCAAAATAATCACTTTCTTTGTAATGCGCTGAACACATTCAACTTGCATCACTTGCATTGAAGTTTTTAATAAGTAATTTTTTTTCCCACTGTCTGTCACTGTTTTTTTTATTTGTAATCTTTGGAAAACAAATGAATTCCCCTATTTTTGCAATTAAATGCACTGTATTGTGGCATTTACCGATAATATTCTAAAAATATTCAATTTGTTTACAAAAGTTGGTACAATTTGACAGTTCTCAAGGTACAGTCGCCCATGCGACACCTAGCGGGAGAAAAAGGCAGTTTTCCTCCTCATTAAGTTCGGTGACGTCATCGTCATCATCATGCACGAGCACGACATGCACGTCAAGTTTGTTCGTTTCATGGTTTCATTCATTACACCCTGGGGTACGTTCAGTCGACCCAGTTCGATATTTATACCGATCGAATCTTATACTAGTGGGACGCACTGAACGTGCACCTTAGCCGCTGTCAGATAAAACTTCACTTCCGGTGCGCCTCTGAACGGGCCGGATAAAAATTAACCTAGTCAAAATTTCGTCTGACAGGTGTCTCTGAACGGGCAGTATAATTTTTAACCAGGTTAAATTTCGATCGATCGAGCGGCTCTGAACGTACCCCTGATTGATTACAAATAATGAAAAATAAAACAGTTTCGGCTATGCGAGTAGGATTTTTATTCGCATAAACATCGAGCTATACATATATGTTTAAATAATTAATTACAGCACAAATTATCGAATAAGGCAACAGAAATCATCTGATACAAAAATTTGATAATGCGTCAAAAGAAACGTCAAAAATTTCTCGGGGCATGATCTTGTTGATGACGGATCTGATAAACATTCGGAATTTTTTAACGAGGCGAGAAAAAAATATTTTATGGTGACTGATTCTACTAAGAAGACTGGCTCATAAGGACTAGATTCCAGAGCCGTAAAACTCTATATAAAAAAAACTGATTCTACTAGTACCTATTCTTATTTTAATATTATTTTTTTATTTTTAAATGATCGTATCGGGGTATTCGGGGTTCGATAAATAAAAATAAGACTAAATATTCAAAAATACGCTCTTGTTAGTGTTACATTTAAAAAAATTACAATTTCGATAATAAAGGCTGCAAAAACAACAATGCATTTCAACAACAACAACCATATAATATGTTGTGTGATTTTATTGTTATTTTTTTTATATGTACCTACCTTTTAAAATATTTATTCAGTGATTTACAAAAACATTCTATAAACAACTATACCTAGGTTTCATTAAGCATAATATTTCAATTAAGTTCCTAGATGATATCAATAAAAATAATACAATTAATTCAAATAATATTATAGGACCAATTTTTATTCCGCAACCATAATTACTGTCTTAACCTTTAATCAGTAGAATCAGTTTCAGTCACCAAGGGGGTGGGCCAACTGGGGAATAGTTGGCTACCCCTGGTGGCCAACAGGAATAAACGGATGTTTTGAAAAATATAAGGGTCGGCATTCACACTATGCCAAAAAGCCTTTGGTAATATATAAAACGCAGTGATTATCTACTCAGTGGGTTGGGTAATATAATATGAGAAAATTCTGAAAATACACAAGAGGTTTTCTGAGGCATTACGAATTAATTGATAATATTTGATTCCATTCCATTTATTTTTATAGAGCATTTTATGAAACTTATCAATAAACAAAATGTACCTACCTAGATACCTCTACCTACCTAATGCATGCATGGTTGTTGGATTACATTAAAATACAAACGATGAAAATATCTGCAACGCATAGGTATGTTAATGTGAAGGGCTATCTACTATACCTACACGATGTCCATTATCTTATTTGTGACGATATTATTAAGTAGGCTTGTCAGCTTGTCTGTTCAAGGGCATCAAGGCCCCAACGAACTTTAGAACGTAGGTATAACACCGCATCAGTCCTACGCGGAGCCTCATTCGATTAGCAGTCCGTTGTCAGTTCTTCACGCATAGCGATTTTGTGCGCAATACGTAAAAAATCTGACCGCGGGCCGCCTGTGAACTGGTTTATTTAAAGGTAGGTACGCCCTTTAGATCAGGATACTTTGTTTATTTCTTTAAAAAAATATTATCTCCAAAAATTTTAATTGATAGGTACCTACCGGGTGTAAGGGACAGCGTACCTACCAGAAACTGATAGATAGGGGTTGCTCAGTCAACAAAACTGAATAACTTTCACCAGGATTTTTTTTTAGGGAATTTATAAGAAATGGCTTTTCCATACAAATTGTTTGATCGAGGTGGTCATTTTGTATGGAGAAAAGTATTTTTTTTTCATTCTCTAAAGAAATACCTGGTGAAAGTTGTTCAGTTTCGTTAACTGAGCAACAACCCCTATCCATTTCTGGTACGCTGTCCCTTACACCCCGATATAAAAAAAATATGTAGGTACGATTCTCCGGGAAAAAAAAATAGTGAGTTTTATTTAGTAAAAGCTCTGGCGAAGCTAAGCTCATCAAGAACGCAAATAAAAAATTGAGAACAATATTAAGAAGAACAAGAATAATTTAAATATTGATATTTCGATCTTTTTAAATATCTCGGTAATGTGACGCTTAAACAAAAAATCACACAGAATATTTTGATTTTTTGATTTATATTTGTGTGTAGAATCGAATAGTTTAGGTTTTATGGTGATAAAAAAATAAGGGTCGATAGACATTCACACTATGCCACCATTCAAAAATGTTACATCCCGTTAAAGCGTATTAACGGCACGCAGGCCAGACAGGATGGACTACATAAGCGGATGGTGCAAAAGCCAGCGACGACTGGAGGGGCTGACTGCAATCGTGACGGGATGCAATACTGGCATCGGGAAGGAAACAGCTCGCGACTTTTATATCAGAGGTAAGTAACGGAGTAGATAAGGAACTTTAGCCCAAAGACGTCACTTAGATAAGTAGCCATAATCCAAGAGTAAGCGACGATTAGACGAGCTGACTGCGATCGTCACGGGATGTAATACAATACTGGCATCGGGAAGTAATCGGGACCTTTACATCAGAGGTAGGTAAGTGATGGAGCGGGTATGGGTACCTAGGTACCTATTTTAATGTTGGGTGACTGACCGTGCCAGAGTGTAAACAAATAAACACGATGACACAAAGTCGTACAAGGATCTTTTGGCGCTTGGGTGACATTGAGAGGCTCTATAGAGGGTGTCGGAGCTGTTTTGAAACAGATGCAAACTGTTGGATGTGAAAAACCTGTAGCTTACTTCTCGAAAAAGCTAAACGAAGCCCAAAAAAAGCTCCTGTCAATGTCACCCAAGCGCCAAAAGATCCTTGTACGACTATTATGATTAGATTAGAGTAATGAAGGGTTTCCACTCTATTCAACTGTATTTTTGTATATAGCATTAGGTACACGGCTTCGCTTCGTAGCTCGACTGAAGGTTGCATACCTACCTACTACCTATGTCAGCCGATTGTGTGTATTACTCCGCACATACCTATACACACACATCAAGTCACGCCCTTATCCCTTACGGGTTACGCAGAGCGTAAAACGCCCAATAAAAGGCCTTTTTGCTACGTCCGACAAATATTGAGGGCAATTTTAGATTAAAATGTGTAGGTAGATAGATAGCTAAGCGACAGGTTGTCAGCCCATCGCCTGAATCACAAAGCAATTATGCAATGTATGTAATCGTCGAATTCCTTTACTGGTTTTTGGTTTTTGTAGAATGTCCGGGAAGAGAAGCAGTTGGCAGTTGGCACATACAGCTTGGCAAGAAAGAGTTTGGAAAAATTGAGGGCGCCACTTTCTTTGAAAAGTGTGAGATTTTTTGTATGGTGTTAGTTCCATCTGTCACCGCATCAAACTCTTTCTTGCCAAGCTGTACTTACCTACATATATTTTCCTTTAATATCACTATATTTAGATAAGTAGGTTATATGTGTAATGGATGTAACTATTCTTTCAGGTGCCCGTGTAATTATGGCTTGTAGAGATTTGAAAAGAGCAGAAGCGGCAAAACAAGACTTAGAAGAACAAACGAGTTCTGACAAAGAAAAAGGGACGTTGATAGTCGAAAAACTAGATGTGTCCAGTTTGAAATCTGTTAGAGAATTCGCTTTCAAGATGTTGGACTCTGAACCTCACATAGATATTTTGGTAAATAACGCAGGAGTGATGTGTTGTCCTAAAGGGAAAACAGAAGATGGGTTTGAGACCCATATGGGAACCAACCATTTTGGACACGCACTTTTAACGCTTTTGTTACTGCCCAGGCTTATCAAAAGTGGTAAATCGAGAATAGTTTTTGTATCTTCGTATTTACATAAATGTAAGTATTTCCAGAGGTCGGGAGACTCTTGACTTGAGATACAATAAAGTTTATATCGTGTTTACAATTTTGTTCTTAAAAGTAAAGGTTCTAATTTTTTTTTTACAGCGGGAAGTTTAGACTTCGACGATATGAATTTCGAAAAGACTCGTTATGACCCCATCAAAGCATATTCGAGAAGTAAAGCAGCCAATGTTTTGTATGCCAGAGCTTTATCTAAAAAGTTAAAGGTGAGAAAAAGTTTGTACCTACCTAAATAAATACTTATGTTACGCACAATCCCCGAATTCGCTCATTGGCCGGAAAATGAGACACTTCGCGGATTGTGCATTGCAAAACAGACAATCCGCGAAATGTCCTTTAATTTCGGCCAATGAGCGTTGTAAAACAAGTATACCGCGGACTGGCAAACACCAAACGACCAATTGCCGAAGTCATTAAAAATACCAGGTGTAAGGGACATTAAGTAAGGGACAGCTGATAGGTTCATGAAACTGAACGTTGTAACCTATGTAATTTCTGTGAAAGGAGACAAAAACCTTTTCGAATTGGCAGAAAAAGGGCTAACTTACCTAGATCTTTCCTACAAGAATAAAATGTGTCCTTTTCACATTAGCTCTTATATTTTTGGACGAATAAACCATGATAGAAAAAAAAAATCTATTTTAAAATTACAGGAGCATGGAATAAAAGACGTAACAACATACAGCCTCCACCCGGGGGTCATAAACACGGAGATAGGACGGCACTTCAGCGACACCGTGTGGTACGGGGCCACCTGGGCCTTCCAGCACATCGTGTCGTGGTTCGCCAAGTCCCCTAAGTGCGGGGCGCAAACCAGCATCTACTGCGCCGTCGACGAAGCCTGCACAGACGAAAGTGGACTTTATTACAGGTTTGTTCAAAGCAAAGCTACGATGTATAGGTACGTAACTCTTCCAGCACATTATGCCAAGTGTCCAGGATTGCAAAGTTTCCTGTGTACAGAAAGTTGCAAACCAGATTCTACTGCGCCGTTAATTAACGAAGCAAGCGCTCTGAAAATTCGATCCTTTATTCCGGACTGCTACCGCAAAAATGGCCACCGGTGGCCAACTATTCCGGATTGCCACCGGTGGCAGTCCGGAATAGTCTGCCACCCCCTTGGTGACTGATTCTACTAAATGTTAACATAGTAATTTTATGGTTGCGGAATAAAAATTGGTCCTATGTTATTAATTTGCATTATTTTTATTGATATTATAATCTAGGTACTAAATTGAAATATACTGATTTAAATAAAACGTAGGTATAGTCGTTTACAGAATGTTTTAGTTAGAATTAATCACTGAATAAATATTTTAAAAGGTACCTACTTATAAAAAAATAACAGTAACATTTTGTATGTGTAATGAGATTCTTCAGAAACTATACAAGTAAGATTTCTAAATGTCAAGTGATCACTTATCACTCGTAAGTATTACTTTTTAATTCTAGACTGTACAACACGTCGTTTCTCTTTCTGCAAAGTAGGTGCGCAAATAATGTACGTAAGTAGGTAATGAAATCGGATCTCTGGGAATTATCTTCGTGGGAATGTAGGAGTTGCAATCGCGAAAGAACATCGTTACGTAGAACGTAAATGATGCAGCAACTACATGAAGAAAAACTTTTGTAGTAGGTACTTAGACAGAAAAATACATAAGTAGCTGGTCCTAGATGGAAGGTCAATTTTTTTTTTCATTTTTAGCCTAGCACGCAGAGCGATTTTTTTCGCGCGAATTAAAATCGCGAGTGGGGTGGGGGGGGGGGAAAGTATAAGGAATCTCGCGCGTTTTTTTTCCGCGAGTGCGTGCACCTTCATACAACTCCATACAACACAGATTTTTGCGGATTTAATTCGCGCGAAAAAAATCGCCCTGCGTGCTAGGGAAAGTTGTTCAGTTTCATGGGTAGATTCACACATTTCACGATGCATATACCCTTTCTGTTACACGTTGTATATACTCTGTATGTACCTATACCCTATTTTGGTAATTAATAAATAGTTTTTTTCTTACATATTTCAGCGACTGTGCGCGCACTCCTCCGTCAAGGCACTGCCGGGACAACGATGTAGCGAACAAACTGTGGACGCTCACGCTGGACGCGTTGAAACTGGACAACTACGACCCATTCGGCAAAGCGGATCCTGGAAAAAGCTTGTTCGACACAACGATACCTATAATAAGTTCGACAAATGAAAAGCAGGAATCTTAATTAAAATATTCGAGATCTACTTTGAACTTTGAAATAATTTAATTAAAATAATTAACTACTTATGCACATTGTAGATAGTGCTAACACAATTATATTTATAAAATGATTAAAAATGGTATCTGTACATAATCGTTATATTATTTACCTATTTATCCATTAAGAATACGATTATACACACTGAAAAATAAGAATAAATCCTAAAGAACAAGATCGATGCTACAGTTTCAAAACGCCAAACGTAGTGTATTTATATTATCTTTGAAAACGCCTGTTGTTTTTATTTAGCAATTTTTTCCTATATGAGAAATTCTGAGCACACCCAGGACAGGAATTTGACTTTGTTTAAAAGAAACTTACTTGCGCGCGAGTCATATAAAGAATTAACTACCTTGTTCGTAGAGAATCAACAATTAAACTAATTTGAAAAAAGATTCGCGATTAGGAGCTGCGTTACGGTGTGGTGCCGGGTTAGAAAAGCATTAGATTAGAATACCCCATATCTTCCTGCGGGTGTCGTAAAAGGCGACTAAAAGATAAATCCAGGGAATGGGCAGCAGTGTTCCCTGTGAATGGAATACTTCTACTGCGCTCACCAACCCGCCTGCCAAGCGTGGTGAGTATATGGCATATACCCTCAATTTTGGGGAGGCCCATGTCCAGCAGTGGACTGTTGTGGCTGATGATGATGATTAGGAGCTGAGTGGAATCTTAATCTTTTTACTACCAAAGGTTGCCAGAGCTAAAATATAAATAATGTAACGTTATCAAAATGCAATTACTCCAACTGTAGGTATATTTTCACGATATTATATTTTGTATTCTCGACTTTAAACAAACTGTCGGTCAAGGCCGATATAAAAGTTATGCAAAAGATGATAAGCGTGTTTTCTTTATACTAAACTTAACTGATATTATTATTTTGCAGATAACGTAGTTTTCACCGTAGCTAGGTCATAGATGGGTGGCCGGTAGTGGTATGACAATATTTCGGAATGAATGTTAAGCCGTTGGTTTAGAGAGGCCATTTGGCAGCTTGAAAACTTTGCGAGCTGGGTTGGCTACTAACCTGGTAAGAGCCTAATCTAGGATTGTCTGGTTTCCTGGTTTTCCTTCTGGGTTGCGAAGGTCAGAGGGCAGTGGCTCTCTAGATTAGGTAGCCGACCCCGGGAAACACTGGAAAAAAGCTAGAGATGATGAAAAATCTACAAATTAAAAACAGATTTAGGTTTAGTTTGCGATTATATTTACTGCTCTCAATTGTAACATATTTAATAATGATTGATAATTCACCAAATAAGCCCTAGAGATTAATTTACTAAGGTATCATACATAACTGTTATGCAGTGTTCTAAGATAACATGATTGCACGGTTCTATCTCAGTTTATCAAACATGCATTGTTCTGGCAGCTAGTTATTGTGTGTATCATAACATAACATAACACAATACCTCACGCTTGGACTACTCCCTCAATATTGGATCATGGAAGTTTCTTCACTATCACAAATTCTTTAGGTACAATGTAAAATTGATTTCTAGCAATATTTACATAAATGCCTTTAGTTAAATAATAAAACATGTCTACTTAATGTAACTGTGTAAAATAATACTCATATCATAATAACTATTTACACACACTGCAGCACCTTATGAAAAAATATTAAAAATAAATAACAAACTATTTAAAAAATAAGGACTTGACTAGGTATACAATATTTTTCTACATATTTCGTAGCAAGCGTTGATAATGCCCCAACTGAGAAAAGCCCGAGATATATTGAGAAGTGCCCCGTGGTAGAAATTCGCAAAATTAGAGCCCCTTTTCTGCAAGATATAGTTAAATTCATATACAAGAGTCCTATGAGGGCCCCCTAGTTCACACTGCATGGCTATTTTGATAACATTTAAAGGATAAAATATAGTACTTAGAAAAGCGCCTATAGTTGCTCCAGCTAGGAAGTTCTGTAAACTTTGGTAGAAGACATTCTCTTCTTCAGGTAGTCTCACTTTCACTTCATCACGGATTATAAAGAAGCAGGCATTTGATGGGCCATTTCTGAGTAATATTGGTGTCAGTCCTCTGTAGAATTCTTTGATGCCAAAGTACTTGGCAATATGCAATGATGCATCTGCTGTGTTTTTAAACTTCATGTGGAACTTTGGATGAATGAGCAGAGTTTGTATTCTTTCAAAAGGCATAAGAGTTGCTTCCACACATCCTGCAACCATTCCTGCTATAGATTTGGCAACATATGGGTTTACATTCTGATCTATTAGTGGTGTAAGACATCCATCATAAATACCAAACATAAGGGACATTGATAGTGTTCTTTGCATTAAAGGGGGCAGCATTCCTCTGTAGAGATATGATAGACCTTCTTTCTGCAACTGATTTAGCGCAAATGTAGTCTCCACTCCATGCATCATCTGAAAATAAAATAGTAGTAATTAATAAAAGGAAAAGATTCTACTGAAATATAATATTTGTATTTTTGATTGTAATGAATAAATTAAAAGAACTACAAAGTTCTTTCACCATTTGAAAGCCTCATAACACAGAAGAAACATAGTTTAATTTTTACAGCAGGAAAATATTTAATACCTACACAGAAAAACTCAGCTGTAGCTGTCTGTGGGTGAACCCATGTGTAACTAAGACTCAAAATTCTAGTTAGAATATATAAGGTAGGGTCGGTAAATTATTATGTTACCTGTCTAAATATGAGCTTATTCAGCGGATAGCTAATCATGATATTGCAGAAAGCTGCTCCACCTCCACAGACAAATTCCTTCCACTGCACAGGCATGTGCAATGTCTGCGGCGGCAGGCTGGCCACCACATTCCCATCGTTCACACACCTCTGGTCTAGAAGTCTACTTTCTGTCATTTTCTGTTCTTCAGTAGTGCTCTTACATGGCATCACACCTTTATGTGAACTGTAAAATAATAAAAGTAGTAAGGGGTTTTTATTATAAGTCGCATTGATAAGTATATTTAATAAGCCAAGTGTAAGTGAAGCATGATTTTATATAATTAAAACACCTTGAAACATTTAAAATCTACACATTTCAGTTAGAGATCCATCCTAAAGTTTTCTTTAGATTATCATTTAGATGTAGGATATAAGTCATGGTTTAAGGTTTAAATTATTTAATTTTAAATACCAAAATTCTATGGGTAGGTATACATGATAGGTTGGAATTTCTGACCTTGCTAAATTTACTTTGAATCTAAAGATACGAAATGTTTGTATGCTATCTAATAATGTCAATATAAGTTAAATATCATCGCTCACCTGTTAAAACACTAAAATTTACCCCAGTTTGAGATAAATTATGTAAATCCTATTGCCATATTTTTTCCTAAGTTCCTGAAGCATACACTTAATACGGTATGATGTATGTTATTAAATAAATAGTGATTCATAGAATTATTCGGCTTCTATTGTATAATTAAGAGGACTGCCGATAAAATAATATTACAAAAATCCACAGAAAACCATGCAGACTGAAGCAAACACACACAGACAGACAACTGCACGACAACTGGGGTACGTTCACGGGCGCACATAGGCGAAACCGTTAGGGGAAAGGTCGCGCGATTGTCTATGGTACCCGCACGAACGGGTGCTTTATCGCGCTCGCTAGGAGAAATCATAATTTGACAGCTGACACTTCATTCGTAGTTATGATTATCAATGATAACGCGTATTATTGAATATTTTAGGTCATCTCGTGGTGATTTCAGACGATTAATCAAGTTTTATTAATAAATACTATCTTCGCAACTGACACTGACCCAGAATGGATAACCGTTGATGGACATTTAACTTTATGGAGGACTTTATAGTTGGCGCAATAGCCCTTGAAGAAAATCTTGTTTTTTGAATGAACCAACTAACATAGAAGGTAAGAAAGTGTTTTGCGTTGCCTCCAGATATTATATAGCAGCTCACGTTGCTTAGCACATGAAGAAATTTGTTGTAAATACCACTACTCACTTGGTCAAAGTTCCAAATGTCTAGCAAGATAAGTCTGCCGCGTGATGTCAATTTACTTCCAAGAGAAAATTTTAGGCAATCCAAACAATTTGATTGGAGTCAATTTTGTTTTTCTGTCCTTTATTTACCTACACTCTACTACCATGTTAACTCTTGAAAGTACAACATAATATTCAACTCACCTGCCATAAACCAGGCTTAGTTCTTCTCCTTCTCTCTTAAGTAAATGTGATGATGTTAATGACAACCTCATTAAATCTTTATATTTATTTTCCAGGATGTTGACGACCCCGACCATCAGTTCACATAGTTGAATATAACTACAGTTGTATATTGGTATATTTAAAATCTACACAGAGTCCAATTCGAACATAGAATGTGTAGAAAGAATCTTCTGTTCAAGAAAAATGAGGTCTTAGACGAGGTGAGAGTCGATTCCAACTGCAATGAGCATGGGCAACCCCTCTTTTGAGGCCTGAACTGAAATATGGTATGCCCAATGAAACCTTAGGTCCCTAAGAAGATTTTTGCTGTCGACGTACGACGACCTGATGAACCCTGGTGTCAGATTTAAACCAACTCAAAGACTAGAATAAAATACTGGAAAGGAAGCATTTTATACTGTTTTACATTACAAGTTTTTCAGAATAGAACTCTCTCTCCGTTTTGTTTTCTTGGTGTTGTATACTGTTTTATGTATAGGTATTTACAAACTACTTAGATAATGTTATTCCGTAATGCTGTAATATTTCTTTGTCATTTGTTTGGTAAGTGTTTGTTTTATACAAGAATAATAAAAATGAAACAACGCTTAATTGATAAAATCTCGGTTTTTATTTGCCTCCAGTACATCTTTTGTTTCACTCTGATAAAACTTTTACAAGTTCACAACCACAAAAACATTAGAAACAGTATTGTAACTAAAAAGTACCTACTACCTGATCCGTCACTTCCTCCGTGGTCTAGTGGTCTGAGCCATGGGCTCTCGAACTGGACGGAGGGCTTGGGTTCGATTCCCAGAAGGGCAAAACAAAGTTGATATTTGTCTTTTTATCACTTCGTGACATTTTCCTCAGTTTGGTTAGGACAATGCAGGCTTAGTCTAACTGATTGTCTGTCAAATAAACGGATTCAGTGTTTTGGAGGGTACGTTAAACCATTGATCCAGGTGACTGAATCTAACAGTTGTCTTTACAGGTCAATGGTATCGATTCGTAAACGCATCAATTCAATGAAACTTCATCATCATCCCTTTTCCCGTATCTCACGGGGTCGGCTACCTAATATATGGGATTAAACGCGGGTACTGGTTTTTACACAGAGCGACTGCCCTCTGACCTCCGCAACCCAGAAGAGAAACCAGACCCAATTCTAGATTAGGTCAGAGTTTTCAAGCCGCCAATACTTAGCTCTGGCCTCTGACATGGCTTAACGACTATTATCTACGGTATTACCCGGGGCCAGCAAATAAACGTGCCTTCCGAAGCACGGAAAAGGCGCCGAATAAACGTACATATGAAATTCGAAAACCGAAAAACACATTGGTACGTGATGGTATTCGAACCACGACCTCCCGCTCAGGAGGTAGTGGCCCTATCCACTACACCATCGGGCTCTTTATAATCATCTAATGGTCACCTGTCATTGTCCATCCTAAGAGGGCAGAAAGGGGAGGCAAATAATATTGGTAAAGATTTTGTTAGGTCTTGCTCTCCACGACTCGATAGCAATGTTGCTCGATGTCCCGACGGCCCGGTCTTCTGGATATATGAACGACACTCATCTCCTCAGTCTCCTCGGCTTCCGGTCGTACTTGGTCTGGTCACAAGTGCTGTAACGTGTAAAGAAAACAAATATCATCAGATGCAGACTACGACTACGAAATGGCTTGCCGAATATGTTATGAAATATTTATTTTAACTTAACATACCATGTTCTGTGGTAAATCCCAGTGTCAGTAATGGGTGTAATTAGTAACTACCTAGTTACCTACGCAGTTGCCAGTTGCGCGTTCATATTCAATATTCAGGTAGTATTCCTGTAGGCTAATCAGACATCTGTGGGGTTGGTGGTCAGATTTTACAACAACCTGAGCATCCTCAATGTAGGCACGGAACTTGTTTACAGCACGTACCACTGCTAAACACTCGTGCTCCGCAATTTCACTCTGAGAAGGTAAATAAACGGCTCGCATATTCAATAGGACTAAGAATAAAGACATACCCGCTAGCATCAGTGCGAAGGAGGAAGGGATGGACTCGTCGGCCTGCTCCAGGATCGGTGCCGATGTCAGAATAGTCTTCGTGCGCTTAAATGTGTTTAGTTGCAGCTGTGGTTCGTAGGTGGAGTCGGTCGCGCCCGGCGGGATGAGTCACCGCCACCGGGGACAGCTGGAAGTTAAAAGAAAGGATTTTTCTCCCATTTGCTAGGGAATAGCTTCATTATTAAAAAGAAGCAGTACATTCACTCTTTTCGATCCTCAAGTTCGTAGCGGCCAGCAATTTCTCCAAACGACATTAACGACCTCTGCATGAGGTCTTTAAATTACACATTAGTATGGATTAGGTGTTTTTAAGTTCACGTTATAAATTTTTTAAAGGCTGACTGCACAAATTAAAAAAAATAGAATGAATGAATGAATGGAATGTGCGCATGTCATAGGCGCCATTCTAATTTTGAATTTTACAATATTATGGAAGAATTGCAAGTTTAATGTTTATTTTTAAGTTTATTGATATTTTTTCTTCGCAAATAAGAGAAAAGTACTGTACTAATCTCAGTCAAAATTGCAATGTATGGTCTCGTTTACATTGGTTAATTTACTCGACCATACATTGCTTTATTTTTGGCTTCTAAAGAAATGTACTATTGTGCTTTAGATTCTGTGGAACCGGCTAACAAGCGTTCGTCAACGTACTGGTACCACCTGGTTCGAGCTCTACCCCTTGGAGCTTGACAGAGCCACATGCAGAACGGTCCTTTCCTGTCTCTCTGCTCTGTCTGAGTTTATTGATTCAAGGCAATCTTTCAAAAACAGATTGTAAATCTATATTTCATGTCAGTATCCACAACCTGGATGCGTTACCTCAGTCTGCTGGGTGAACCATGACTTGAAAATACTCAAATCTCAAATAGAGCGTAGTCAAAATAGCTGGTTATATTGGTTCATTGCAGCACATCATCAACTTTTTGCCAAGGATATGAATCAGGCTCAGTGACTGTGTTTAGTTTGCGATAATCAATAGCAAGACATGTACCTATACTAGTTTTCTTCGGCACGAGGACTACATTGGTCGCCCACGGTGACTCACGTTCCTCGGTGACATTAGCGGCTAGCATCTTATCCAGCTCCACTTTCAGGGCTATTTTTCTCCCCTTAGTCATCCTGTACGGCTGGCAAGCGATGGGTTCTTGATCACTGCTGGTTTTGATCTGCTGGGTAGCGAAGACAGTGGCTGGGCTGGTCCCTCCAGCGCCCTCTGTATGACCCTGTTACAAACTGAATTCTTAAGCTCAGCTAATAAACCTCTTCCCTCATCAACTCAAAAACTCATTTAAACCCACTGGACATTCCGTAAATTAGACCTTAAGTTTCTAAAGAAATAAATCTTAGCATTTGACTTGGTGTTTTTAAGGTGACGTAACGTATCTGACCTGTATGTACAGAAGATGTCCACGTGCGTCACTCGCAGTGATAGGCTAGCCCAGTTTCCAGATAAACAATCTGCACCACGTGCTGTAATCAAAATATAATAATTACTCATTACCAAATAAATATGAGCACGGTAATCCCGCTAATATTATAAATGCATTTTGTATATTTAAATGTTTCTTACTCATTTACGTTTAAATCTCTGTGAGTCTTAACGGATCGGAATAGAACTTGGTATTGATAGACATATAGAAAACTAGCTAAGTAGGGTTTACCCGTGTCTAGAAATTCTAATACAATTGGTCTAAATATACAGCGTCAGGCACATCATCATAACCACGGAATTTGTTTACAGCCCATACCACTGCTAAGACCTCACGCTCCGTGGAATAATTTCGCTATGCAGCGTTCAATAAACAGGTCCCATATTCAACAGGACTAGGAATAGAGACATACCCACTAGCATTAGTGCGTAGCACGAAGGATTGGGACTCGTCAGCCTGCCCCAGGATCGGTGCGGTCCGAAACGTCTTGATGCACTCGAATGTGTTTTGTCCGCAGGTCCAGGCGCAGTCCTTCGTCAGCAGATGGGTGAGATGCCGCGCGAAGTCGGGGTAGTCGGGGGTGAACCACCGGAGCCAGCTGGAAGTTAAAACAGAACATTTGTGCTTTATATTCTGTGGAACAGACATACTAGTGATTTCTCTGTGTTCATGTGTATGGTACTGGTATCATCTCATTCAATCACATGCCCTGGGAGCTTTAGAGAATCAATCTGGAGAAAGCATGCGTTGAGAGCAGTGGGTTCCAAGCTGTGTCACAAAACATGTCTTAACTCGGTCTGCTGCATGAACCATCACTTGGAAAATCTGAAACCTCAAATGAAGCGTGGTCAAGTAACTGGTTGTCTTGGTTGCATGCAACACATCATCAATCCTTGGCAAGGGCAGGCGCGGATACAAGATTTGGCTTAGGGGGGGGCCATTTTGAGAAAATCATATATTTTTGCACAGAAAATAAATAAAATAAAATTTACTCAATTTAGTAATGTAAGAGCCAGGGTTTTAGGGGGGGGCCATTGCCCCTATGGCCCCCCCCTTGTATCCGCGCCTGGGCAAGGGATATGAATCAGGCTCAGTGACTGCATTTAGTTTGCGATAATCAATACCAAGAAACATACCTCCAGTTTTCTTCGGCACAAGAACTACATTGGTCGCCCATAGTGACTCACTTTCTTCGATGACATCAGCAGCTAGCAACTTATCCAGATCCACCTTGAGGGCATCTTATGTCCTCACAGGACGGTCTGTAGGGCTGGCAAGCGATGTTCTTGATCGCTGCTAGTCTTGATGTGATGGCTAGCGAAGAAAGTGGCTAGTCCCTCCAGCGCATTCTGCCTGAAAAACGAAAAAATAAATGTTCACCTTTCATACAAAATACATCAGCTGATAGCACATTTATAATGAAAAAAAAAACAACATTTTTCGTTGACCTATGTTCCTCACGGAAAGTTGTTTAGTTGCATGGGTAGATTCACATATTTCATAATACATATACCCTTTGGTGGTTACATGTTGTATAGTCTGTTAAAAACATGTTATGCTGAATGTATAGGCACCTATTCCCCCAGGATAAGTGCCAATGTCAGAAGCGTTTTGATGCGCTTGAAGGCATTCGAGCTCTGACAGACCAGGCACAGTCCTACTTCAGCAGCTAAGACGAATCACCGGAGTCAGCTGGAAATCAAAAGAAAGCATGTTTAATTTAGGAAAATGTAATAAACCTACCTACTTAAATAACAATTAATTATATTTGAGACAGGGTAGGAAGAGATCACATAGATGTTAAGATTAACAGTTGCTAATCAAATTATGTATAGAATGTTGACCTTTACACATTTCAAAATCTAACTATCTATCACTCTACAATAATTGTCATATAAACAAACAAACCCAAGGAACATAAACTCACTTAAAGATCAACCCACTAGACTACAGGGGCTGATGTTATGTATCCATCTAAAAAGCAAAAGAAATATAGGTGAGATCACTGTAAACAGAAACAATATAGTTCAGATGACCTTATTTTATAGCCTTATACATGTTTTAGGATGTTTTCATAAACAAATTTAATAAATTCCTTAGGAAAGATGAGTTTGTGACTAACAACTTTGTTTATGTTGTAATCAAGCACAATCAGACTTTTAATGAGTGATATTAGCCTAATACCTGAACTTTATCTCCAAATAGTCGCAACACAGTGTTTTTTTACATGAAACATAACTTAAAAACCGAGATTTAAACACACAAAACTAACCTCACGGCCACATACATTAACTTGGGAATAATAACTTATAAACACATAATTTCCGTGTTCTTAAAGAATTATTTTCAATCCAGAATCATTTCTTCACATTAACACACACTTTTTAGATCGCAAATCAGTCTTTTATTTATAAAAATATCAAAAGAAACCCACAAACTTACAAAACGAACCGTGCAACTACTGTCAAAAGTGACATTCGGACAAATTCTCTCGATGTAAATAGGTCGAGAATCTTAGAGCGACATTTACCCTGACAGGCGCTTATGAACGGGGCTTTATCAACTGTCAAAGTGAAAAGTTCCCCTAAGTTTACGCTAACCGTGCGCCCGTGAACGTACCCCTGGAAGTGGACGATATTTTTTTTTTTTTTTTTTTACATTCATCCATTATAGGATAGGCAAAGGAACAGAGCCATACAGCCTCGTCTGATTTTTCACATTATCTTAACCTAATCTTAACCTACGCTAACCTAAAAGTCATTAGAATGCGCCGATGAATCACATTCCAATGCTCAACAGACTTTTGCGCGGAGATAACAATCCAAATCGTACGGTAGCGCCTCCCTTTGCTTCTTACTCCCGCCATATTATACCTCGTCAGCAGATCATTATAGTTAAATCCACCACATTAATACAACGAACACTGCAAGGAACTAATTTATAAGAGCAAGTAACAAAGCCCGTCAGATTTTTCATGCTCCCCGCGCAAAACCCCAACCTAACCTAGAACTCATTAGATTGCGGGTGTGGTACCCGTCAATCGAATGCTCTCTGATGATTTACGCGGGAGTGTCGAGTCGAACCATATAGGTGATATGTACTCATTTCTCACTTTCACCACATTGTCTTTCACAACCGGCACATTATTATGCTAATCCCACTACACTATCACAATAATAGCCGCGAAAAACTAAATTAGAAAGCCAGAAACTCGTCCTAAGTGTGATTCGTTACGATTCCCGCGCAAAACCTCAAGTGGACGATAACGAAACGCAGCTTGACAGCACAGCTGTGCACAATATAGATCTGATGTCCTTGTCTATCTGTGCTCTAAAAATATTACTTAGAAAGGAACAGCAATAGCTACTAAAACCGTGAACAATGACACTACGTTTTGTTACATTAAAAAAAAAGTGGTGTCTATGGTATGGACTTAGGGCGGCGGCAGTGTACCGATATTTTTATCGATACTTTTATCGGATTTCATACCGGTTATTATCGGTATTTTGAAAATTTTGGTACTCCCGGGCTGTGGTAATCTGTGGTAAAGTGACATTTGATTTGACAGCATCTAAAAAAATGTTTATTTCGTGTTTTCAGCAAATTTTTGAAGAAATACAGAAATAATTTACTAAATCATATTTATAATGGCCGCCGTTCTCAAAAAGAGGGCTCTTGCCGAATACAACAAATCATTTCAGGTACACAACAACGATATAACCTCTCAGTTTTAGGCCGTCGCACTTTTTGAGTTCTTCTGAAATAATTCCTCTATTTCCGACTTGCAGGACGGTCCAGCTCCTAAAAAGCTTCATTTAGTGAAGAAGCCGCTCATCGGTAGTTCAGCGGCTGCGTTTGTAGGACTGCTGGAGAAATGCAAGTCTAGCGAGGAGGCGCTGCAGTTATTATTGCGTATATCGGACTGTCTGCAGTTCCAAGAGTCTGACGTGGAGGAAGCCATCAAGAAGCTCTCGGAGCACTTTCAGAGTGAAGAGGACTCGGTGGTGCGCGTCAAGATACTCTGGCTCTTCTGCGACATCGGACTGGAGTGCCCTGGTGCCAATTTAAACAATCTCATTGATGAAACTATACATTTGATCAAAAATGAAACCTCTCATAAGGTTGGTTTGGTATAATTTAAAACTAAACACTGAAGCTTCACTTCTAACATAATCTACACATAACACAAAAATTACTCTGGTAATAAAAAATGCTGAACTATGATAAAGTATAACAAGAAAGTAATGAATATTTTTTTTTTGTCTTTTCTATACATGTTTTCTAAATAGTATCAAAAAACCACCTTTTTGTTTACTTGTAGGTAATCGCCCAAGGCATTGCCACTCTGACCAAACTCGGCAACAAGCTAAATGAAGACAAGATGCTCATGATGCGGCTAGTGGGTGTTGCTAAAGACAACCTGAAGGACACAAGTCACAATGTCAAGTGTCGGTGCCTTCAGCTCATCAGTGAACTGTACCCGATATATCCAGAGGCTGACCGTACTAGTGATATGGTCACTGAATCTGAGGCCATTGTGAAACTACTGGGAGACTATTCTAATTCTGAGGTAAAGTATGGTGAACAAATAATTGTTAAAGGAGGTAAAAGGTTTCAAATTAGGTGTATAAAAAACATCAACCACTAAAATCTCCTGTTCTTACATTTTTTTATTTTTTTTTATAGCCTATAAAATCGTCCCACTTAGTTCACATATTTTTAAATTAGGCATATGCATGGAACTTGTATGTAATCAACTCAGTTTTCCTCCCAAATCTATTGTTCTATTCTTTAAGTTGGGAAGAAGACATTTCTTCCTAGAGACAAGCTCATCTGGTGATCTGGTATTCTAAGTTTGAATGATAATTTAATTGTATAAAAAATTAAATATAAATGTATTTTTAAATTGAATACACATCAAAAGAAAATGATGAACTTAATTTGATAAACGAATAAAATTATAGTATGCGGCAGACGCGAGCGATTTACGCCTTAATAATACACACCCATGAATAGGATCCCACTCATAGTTAACTCGAGAAAGGATCTATTGTACAGTCAGTGTCATGAAAATTGACCCTAATATTCATTGAAAATATGAGAAATAAATCAAAGATTTGAACCTTCATGAAGAATACCATCCTAACACTCTTAACCACTGAGCTACGGTGGACAATTCTGAGCGGCGAATTAGTGATCTGTTATTTGTCATTAATATTCATTGCTTGAGTAGCATACATGTAGATTGAAGAGAAAAAAAGAAAAGTGACTCCAATATTCATTGCTTGCGTACCTTTCTATGACACTGGTGGACCTGGACATGTACAATGAGGGCAATTTGGTTAGAACACGGCTAAAACTAAACCTCAACTAAAATAATGAATGTCCTTTTCTGTTCTTTCACAATAAATAATTACAGCTATTTTAGTTAAGTCATGACTTTATTCTCGTCTTATTTTCTACAGGACGCAAGAGTCCGCTGTGCGGCATTCCAGTCTCTTCTGACCCTCAATGAGCGCGGGCAGCCGCTGAACGCGTCCTTGTACGACACTGCTTGCACTGCACTGGCGGATGACTACGAGATTGTTAGGGAAGTCGCCATCAAACTGGTCTGGCTTTTAGGCAACAAGTATCCGGAAAAGTAAGTGAAATTAATAACAGGTCTGAAACTAAAAACTTTGTCTGAAAATAGTCTAAAGGGCGTCATATCATATAATATTAATATGGCTCACAGAAAAGAAAATGTGATAATATAGAAAGCAAAAATCTTACACCATTGCTATGATTACCCAAGGTGGTCCACATCACAGCTCTGGGAAAAGTGAGAATTGTTAAGTTTCTATATATTTTTATATTTATGTTCTACACATAAAATAGCACTGAGTGCCACCTACCTACTAATCCTACTAGTCATAATCTCCTTTTTTTATTTTTCTTTTGGTGGGCAATCTCTACCTAAAAGAATCCCATTTCTTCGAATAAACTCGTCATCTCTCTACAGTTCAGTGACACTGCAAGCTGATGGTGAAACCACAATCCGTATGGTGGATGACGCGTTCATACGCATATGCTCTGCGGTCAATGACCTGTGCATGGGGGTTCGGGCGCTCGCTTGCTCGTTGTTGGGAGCTACACGCGCCGTGTCCGACCGCTTCCTGCTTCAGACCTTGGATAAACAGCTGATGAGTAACATGAAGGTAAACATAACAGTCAAGTTATTGGCTCTAGAGTTATTAGATTTACATAATATCCTATATTATCTGATTAGAACAAACACTAACAAAGGAGCTCAGAATTGTCCACCGTAGCTCAGTTGGTTAAGAGTGTTAGGATGGTATTCTTCATGAAGGTTCAAATCTTTGATTTATTTCTCATATTTTCAATGAATATTAGGGTCAATTTTCATGACACTGACTGTACAATAGATCCTTTCTCGAGTTAACTATGAGTGGGATCCTATTCATGGGTGTGTATTATTAAGGCGTAAATCGCTCGCGTCTGCCGCATACTATAATTTTATTCGTTTATAGTGCGCAGTGGCGCGTGGGCGAGCGGGCGGCGCTGGGCGGACGACGCGCCGGGGAAACTGCTTGAACAAGCAACCGTGACGCTGTGCCCCGGCGGCGCGGCCGGCGCCTTCGTGCACGGCCTCGAGGACGAGCTCATGGGTAATATAAACCAGTAACCAATTGAGCTCATAGGTATACTTACATTTTACGTTCTTATGTTCACGGTTGGGTCGTCAAAGGAAGCGACGGACCAAGAGTTTTTATACCGCTATTCAGCGCTGGATGGCGGTATAAAAACGAATATGCCTAATTAAAAAATAACTTAATAAAAATATTTTAGAGCGAATTGAACTATACATTCTTTCGCGAAAGACACTCTAACAAAAAGTGACCTAAGCTATTACGTATTTCTATTCTACTCTATTTTTTACTTCGTCCAAGATATTTTACCACAAGAAAATATCTAGACCAGGTTTCCGTTGAAGGAAAACTAATTCGACCGCGCGCGCTTACCATCGCAATAATCGCAATCCAGAAAAGGTGATCATAACCACTGAACTACTATTATACTAGCGTATAAGGAACAGCCATCACGAACATACGACATGTCCCAAAAATTCAATAAGGCGTCCGCACGAATTTCGTCCGTATTTAATTTTAATATATTGAGGCAATTACAAATGAAAACTTATTATTTTTATAGTAACCAGTTCGGCATGTTTCTAACTTTTTAACTCTTTTTTATAAAAAAATTGAGTCGGACCACTAGTATAAATATGAGTGCATGCACACATACCTATTAAATGGGACATAAAGTGCTTGGATGATGTTTGCTCCATACATTAGCTCAGTGATCATAACTTGTTCACCAGAGGTGCGCACGGCAGCAGTGGACGCAGTCTGTCAACTGTCGCTGGAGAACCCGATCTTCGCGACCACCTCGCTGGACTTCCTCGTGGACATGTTCAACGATGAGATCGAGGAGGTCCGGCTGCGAGCCATCGACTCGCTCACTCAGATCGCTCACCACATCGTGCTGAGGGAGGACCAGTTGGAGACTATCTTGGGGGCTTTGGAGGTTAGTCACGTCTTTATTCTTTAGGCAGGGATAAAAACTTGTTAAAGGAAAATAGACCTAGGTTAGGTATGATTCGATAATTTGTTTACTGAAAATCGGGTATTTGAAGCCCGGTCGCCTGAATATTGCTTATACAACGTGTAACAGAAAGGGTATATGCATCGAGAAATGTGTGAATCTACCCATGAAACTGAACAACTTTCCCTAAGAAACATAGGTCGAAAAACGAAAAAAAAATTGTGACCTTTCATACAAAATGCATCAGCTGATAGCGTATTTAGTATGGGCAGTAAAATTTTTTTTTTCGTATTTCGACCTATGTTCCTTAGGGAAAGTTGTTCAGTTTCATGGGTAGATTCACATATTTCTCGATGCATATACCCTTTCTGTTACACGTTGTATAAAATATCGGTTATCTGGATATCGGTTTATTAAACTTGAAGTGAAATTTTGTCTTCCAAAATAAATACAGGTAAATTCTCCTTTTTATTAATTTCTTTTTTTTTTTTTTTTTTTTTTCTTTTTATAATTCCGTTGTAGGACTACTCGATGGACGTGCGCGAGGGCCTGCACAGGATGCTGGGCGCGAGCACGGTCGCCTCCAAAACATGCCTCGAGATGTGCATCGACAAAATACTCGAGAACCTCAAGAGATATCCACAGGTATTTTTTTTATTGACTGAAGGCTCAAAACGCCTTCTTTTCACAGGTCACGATATCGAGTCATCTTTTCCAAATCTTTTTCTCAAGCGTCTATTTCGTCGTGCCATAGAACTCTAGCGATCGAGGCTAGCTATATTAAAACACAAAACGTGCATCCCTTCTTTACACACTTGTTCAACTGTGAGCTCTATTCGTAGGACAAAAGGTCGACATTCCGCTGTCTGCAGCGCATGGGCAGCTCGCACGCTACACTAGTGCTGCCGCTAGTGACGCGCCTGCTCGCCGTGCATCCCTTCTTCGACATGCCGGAACCGGACGTCGAAGATCCAGCCTGTATCCTTTTCACAACAAAAAAAAAAAACAAAAATTAATACAAAAAAAAAATACATTTGAAGCCACGAACCTAGTGATTTGTGCCACAGTCGACACGAAGATACACAAAGTTTCTCAATTTTCATTTATAAGGATTGTTCCAAGAAAAAAAAATCAGAAAGGAACATAATTTTCTGAACGATTACGACCAGATATGTGCGTATTGATCCTGGTGCTGAACGCGGCGGCGCACTGCACCACCATGCTGCCTCTATTCGAGGAGCACACTGTCAAACACTACACCTACCTGCGCGACACCATGCCGCATCTAGTGCCGCATCTACCTATTGGTAAGTCATAAGTAACACTTATGATTATGACGTAAAATCTCGCACTCGTTTCGCTCGCGATTCTTCTGTCACTAACGTGAAAATGATATTTGAGATACTGCGAAATCTCGCGCTCGCGTCGCTCGCGATATAAGTTAATATAGTGCCTTTGTCAATAACGTCAAATATCACGTTCGATCAGTAATGTGAAGTCTCGTGCTTGCTACACGTTATTAATGAGGAGCCAAACTAAAAGCTAAATACAGATGGCGCTCTGGGCGACTGTACCTTATTTCGTGTCAATGTCACATGTGTATTGCGATTTTATCAGTTTTTTTAACATAAACGATATTTTTTTTCAATATAATCACTTTCTTTGTAATGCGCTGAACACATTCAACTTGCATCACTTGCATTGAAGTTTTTAATACGTAATTTTTTTTCCCACTGTCTCTCACTGTTTTCTTTATTTGTAATCTTTGGAAAACAAATTCCCCTATTTTTGCAATTAAATGCACTGCATTGTGGCATTTACTGATAATATTCTAAAAATATTCAATTTGTTTACAAAAGTTGGTACAATTTGACAGTTCTCAAGGTACAGTCGCCCATGCGACACCTAGCGGGAGAAAAAGGCAGTTTTCCTCCTCATTAATATACCTCGATCAGTATCGTTATATCTTGCAATCGCAAAAGTAATTATGCCGAGTGGTACGAATACGTGTATGATTTAATAACTAAAAGTACGATCACACCCTAGCGCCTACTAGAATTCCCTGTATTGGGGTACAATGGACATACACAGAAACAATCAGAGAAACACCCAGACCCAGAAACAGACATTTAAATTTCATCATTCAAATATCTGCCCGGCCGGGAATCGAACCCGGGACACTCTGCGTTGAAGGACATGCACTGCCAGCGAGAATATGCGGGTTGTCAATAACTCACTGTTTTAATTCCATAAAGGTGATGCTCAACAATCTAGCGAGAAGAGTGAAGTGGCGATGGACGACACGGCGGTTCGTCGGTTCTTCGACAGTGTGTTCCAACACATCGACAACACCACTCTCTCTACCAGTGTCAGGCTCAAGATGCTGCAGTCTGCTGAGGAGCAGCTTAACAAGTAAGGTGATCTTCTTGTTTTGCACATTACATCGACTTTAACACAAATCCAACACCATTTCATTTTCTCTTCTCTTTGTCATTGACACATTTTCGTGTAACAACTTTACAAAGAATGTTCTATTTTTCGGTTGGTTGTGGTTGTGACAACTTTACAGAGAATGCTGTATATAAGGTTGAATTTCTTGCTCCCACTTTACAGAGAATGTTCTATTATTAGGTTAGTTGTGAATATGACAACTTTACAAATAATGTTCTGTTTTAAGTAGATTATCTCGTGCCAACTTTACAGAGAATGTTCTAATTTAGTTAGATTGGTTCCTTGAGCCAACTTTACAGAGAATATTTTATATTATAGGTTAGCGGAAATGGAGCCTCTAATATCAGGCGCGGCGCATTTCACAGCGTTGTTCGCGCGCTGCGTGCTGCAGCTGCACTATGCGCTACACGCCAGCAACGGTCCGCCGCATCACGCACTCACGCACCTCACTGCCGACTGCCTTAGGTACGTGCAATATCGCTCTATTCGAGAAGCACACTGTCAAACACTACACCTACCTGCGCGACACCATGCCGCATCTACCTATTGGTAAGTCATAAGTAACGCTTATAATTATGACGTAAAATCTCGCACTCGTTTCGCTCGCGATTCTTCTGTCACTAACGTGAAACCTCGCGCACGATATTTGAGATAATCGCGCTTGCAATATGATTCATCATCTGTAATAAATAACCCTCAAAATTTGTCAGACGCGGCGGAACGACCTTTGTTTAGATCGTTTTTGCTCTGCCTACCCCATTAGGGATATAGGCGTGATATTATGTATGTATTTATACGTAAGTAAAAAGTGGTGGTATTGCAACATTCTAGATTACAACACCAATTCAGCGGCGTGTCAGAACAAGAAAGCGCTTGTGTGTGGCAACTAGCACTACGCGTGGCGGCCGCTCGTCTCTGTAACGCGGTGAACTCCACACCGCAACCCACGACGCCCGCCACGGCCGGCGCCGCGCCCGCTGCGGCCACTGCGGCCATGTCTGCGGCCGCCGCACTCACGCACCATGCTGAACTACTGGACAGATTGCTGGCTTCTGCTGGTGGGTGTAATTCTTACAACAAACCAGATTCATTTACCCAGTTACTTCTGCATTTTTCCTGGAAAGAGTGTGATACTATTTAATGTGTGCAGGCGTGGAGCCGGATCCGTTCACGATCGCAGTGTTCCAGCAGTTGTCGATGAGCGCGGAGAGCAAGCCGCCCGCTCTCGCGCGCGCCATCCTCCCGCTCCTGCAGTCCGCGCCGCTGCCCAACATACCCAAACCTAACCTCAAGGTCAGTCACAATCACAACATAGCCAAGAAAATATTACGTTACGTTCACGATATGTGTTATCAATAACGTAATATCTCACGCTCGCTGCGCTTGCCATGGAAGTTGATATTCCTTCTTCAATAATGTGAAATCTCGTGCTCGCTACGATCGCCATGCATCTTCTAGGTTAATAACATGGAATCTCGCGGTCGCTACGCTCGCCATGCAAGTTGATATCCCTTGGCCAATAACTTGGTAATTCGCGCTCGCTATGCTCAAGTCAATCTGTCGCTAGCGCTACCCAATGTACCTAAACCTAACCTCTTAACAGTGATCAACCGTAAAGTTCTCCACAAGCCTATTTCTCTTCCAGATCCGTATGTGTACAGCAAGCATCCTAGAACCAGCCTGCGACAACGACACCATCGTCCGGTTCAGCGCCGGTCTTATAGCCGGGGTTGCTTTAGAAGCTGAAGTGTTGCGAGTGAAAGACCCGCGCTCTATAAGAGTGCGAGTTGCTTATCCGGACCGGCGCCATCACGCGCTCGTGCCGCCTAAAGACCATCTCAGACCGTTGGACCATCATAATACAAGTAAGTTAGAGCTTTAGTCACAGAATATGTAGTAGTTAGTAAAGGTACAGAAGGAACACAGCGCTAAGACAGGAGATGCAACCTGGATTGCGACCATGTAATGCTTCTATCAGTGTCCGGCGTCAAATAATTTGCTATGCTGTGCATGTGTTGGAATATCAGTGCATTTAAGGCTAGTGATTGTTCCACTATCAACCTGTCTGTCTGTGAGACTAGTGATATTTTTTTTTCGATAAAAATAGCTTGACGAGCATCTGCCCATATCAAAATAAAAATCCTCTTTTCAGACGACGACGGCACGCAGAACGTGCGTCTCCTGACCAAGGTGCTGATCTCCCACAGCGTGTGGACGGAGCCCTGCGGCGTGGATATATCCATCTGCCTCGCGGTAGAGGAGGGTAGCAGCCGCGAGCCAACACCACTTGTGGAGTTGTGCCGTCCAGTGAGGGTCACTGTTGCACCGAAACCTATTAAGCGCGGGATATAGGTGCTGGAGAGACAGGTTCATAGGCTGGGTTACTACAGAAATGTGGTGGAATGATGTCTCAGGACACAAGGTGCAGTTGAATGAAGTCTTCTTTCTGTATGTTTTTTACTATATCTAGATAACTGGTAGTGGGCACTAGGTACCTATTGCCTGTCTTCTATGTGATGTTTGTTGCCCTGCGGCGTTAATATATCTATCTGCCTCGCGGTAGAAGAGGGCAGTAGCCGCGAGTCCACCCCATTAGTGGAGTTGTGCCGTCCAATCAGGGTTACTGTTGCGCCCAAACCGATTGCGCTGGTGCTGGAAATGTTAGTACCGATCGAGCCAGCTGGCTGAGTAGACTGGGTTACTACAGCAATGTGACAAAATGATGCCTGCGCCTGCCTATAGTTAAATCCACAGAGCGATCGTATGAAGCTTTCCCTCTGTACGGTTTCTTACTCTTGTGTCCTATCTGGGTATCTAGGTTAGAAGTGGACATTATAATCAAAAAGCTAGGTGAACACCCTGAAACTATTTCCTAGTGTCAACCTTGTTATAAGTGAGATCCAAAACTGGTAATACTTTCTTGACTGATCTGATCAATGATACCATCATCATTATTAGTGTTTTTGTTTTGTGTGGGTTCATGGAGTCGACAAACGCCAGATGAAATGTGACTTTTTGATTCTGAAAAATAAATTATTGTACAGACTCGTCTGATCATGAGACCGTGTTGGTCATGATATTTGTAAGATAAAATAGGTACTTATCAGAATGCATTGTATTGAGATGTTTTATTTTGGTTCTAGTACATAAATAGTAGATAAGGATTATAAAATAAACTAAGCAATTTATAATTATTCAATTATTTTTATTTACACCCATTTTTGTCATCATAATTTATATCTCAGCATTTGAATATTTATGGCAAAATAATACACTTTTATTCATACAGCAACAAAATATCACAAACATGCTTTACTTATTACTAAAATAGAAACAAAACATTCTATAAAAAATCAAATACAATTCCATCTGTTAGTACAGAATAATTTGAAAAAGTAAAATGTTTCAACAAACTGCATTTTTTACAAAAATACATAATTCTGTTTGAACTTGAACATTGCTTATTCTGCACTGGCTTCTTTATCAATGGCCAAAAGTTCAGATCTGGCAATGCAATGGTGGATCAGCTGTTTGACTCCTGGCATCCATATGCCTACTGCGCTCACATGATCCACCATCAATGCTCGATGGATGTCATCTGCTTTGCTAGGCTGGTCTTCTTTGAGTGCTGTAAAATTAATTCAAAGTTTTTGAGTGCCATAGAAAATATTCCACAGAAAGAATGTTTTGATTAGACCAATTTACATGAACTTCTTTTTATTAGTTAAACTTGTATTAGTTCAATTATGTAGGGCGCTAATTGGTGACCCAACTATTAGAGTAGAACATTTCACAATACTAATTGCTCTACATTTCATAAATAATATCAAATCAAGTAGGTACATACCTACAGCAAGCTGTTTCATATTAGCCTGTACATTTATATTTAGCTTCCCATTTCTCCACATATCTTCCATTACACCTATTCTCTTCTTTATATCATTGGATTTGGGTCCTAATTCACTGCTGCTTTCTAGAAATTCTAACAATATGGCTTTAGTTTCCACAAGTGTACTTTCACTGTCTATATTATCTGTGTTTGTATTTTGTTGCGTTATTTGTATGTTTTGTACTGGTGGTATAGGAGGAGCCGTCGGTAGAGGTGGCATGTTTACAGGTGGCGTAGGCCCACAGACAGGAGCACTGTTAGGTCCTGACAAAGGAAATGCTACGCGCTTATTTAGGAAGTTGCGCGGCCTGCTAGGTGCAGGTGGCTGTGAGGTGTATGACAGCTTTGGAGGGTCATTCCAGCCTGGATCGAAAGAAGCTGAAAAATAAAAACAGTTATTAAAAAAAGTTAGTGCTAACAAGTACCATAAGTTTGTATCCACAGCTTTACCTTTAGGAACGTTATTGCAGTTTTCCATTATTTTTTCTTACGGGAAGTATGCCAGGAGTCCAACAAATCTAAATGAGGGCTCAAATTCAACTTAAATTAGAAATATTGTGCAAAATAGCAAAATTATGAGAGCGTGAAAAAATTGCAAAACAGCTGAGCTTGACGTTTATAGTGCTTAAAAAACCGGTACCCATAGTATGAAACCATATACCAAGAAAACCGGTATTGATTACTGTGTATCCGAATTTTTCGAAAGAAAAAATAAATAAATTATCTATGGTTATTGCAGATAATAAAAAAAAGTACGTATTGTCTTTGGTCAGTTGTCATTTCGAAAAACAAGGAGGTGGACTGCACGATGGCTTTCTCAAAATTATTTAGTGTTTTCTTTAGCAGTTTGCCTGTAATATTATTCCTAACGCTTTATTTTGTTCAGACAATTGAAGGTAAATATACTCAATAGATTTTTGGGTGTTTAATATGAACTTTCATGGTAACTCCACACCTCTAAGCTAATCATTACGTGGCCTTATGTTACGGGAGGATATTTCGATAAACATTCTGTTTTATGACTTGACTCGTCTCTAAAAACTTTACGGAGCGTCTAGGCAACTACATAATTACTGTTTCCAGGCTCAAGGGCGGAATATGTGACTTGTGGAACGATTCTGAAGTTGTACAACACGGATCTCCGATTGCGTTTGCACTCACACGATGTAAAGTACGGTTCCGGCTCCGGCCAGCAGTCCGTCACCGCCGTGGACGTCTCTGATGACCACAACAGCCATTGGCTCGTCAAAGCGGCTATGAGCGAATCTTGTAAACGAGGGTGAGAAACTCATTTTATACTATAAAACTGTAGCTTATTATTTTGATGCCAAATTTTTTATTAAATTTATCAATAAATTAAATGTATTTTCCATTTACAGGGCACCAATCAAATGCGGCACCACCATTCGCTTACAACACGTAGGCACAAAGAAGAACCTCCACTCGCATTACTTCACGTCCCCACTGTCAGGTCACCAGGAGGTGTCATGCTATGGTGATGATGAGGGGCTGGGAGACAGCGGAGATCACTGGACCGTTGTTTGCAACAATGACTTCTGGAGACGAGACACAGCGGTCAAATTGAAGCATGTGGATACTGGAGCGTAAGTTGCTTCTTTTAAAGTTTCATTTATTGGTAGATTATCAAGCTTGTTCTAGGAATATATAGTCAGCTCATGCATTTTGCATCTCTGTTATTAGCCTTCTGAATAGCCGAAGCCCAAAATGTATATGTAATCTGTGCTATAAGTATGGAGATGGTTATAGTGGTATTAGTGGTACTGTACTAACTTTTCATGGTTTCAGGTTCCTAGCTGGGTCTGGACGCACTTTCGGCCGGCCAATCAGTGGGCAGGGTGAGATTGTGGGTATCACCTCCCAGTATGGCGCCTACACCGACTGGCAGGCAAAGGAGGGACTCTTCATACATCCTGGAGAATTACTTCCCCATCAACATGCTATACACTCTGAACTATAATGTGTGCAATATGTTAGGATAAAAATAGGTTCTATAAAATTTATTTTATTGTTTGTACCTGTTTCACATAGTATGCTTTCAAGACTCAATTTATCCAATGAGTGCATTATATCAGATGTGTTTGCATCTATTGTGAAACAGACATTTGATTACCAAGTGAGAATAGTGTTATTTGTTGCTATTTTTATGAGAGAAGATGAATTATGGTGTATTAAATTGATTTTTTCATCTAATTTATTACTGCATTTTTGTCACAAAACAGTTATACACCTAGACTAGACTGACTGATGAATTTAAAGCTCAATGAAGGTGAAATAAAAAATGATCTTCAAATACAAACACAGTTTAATTTTTTATAACTTTATTGTCAGATCTGTTACTTTACAGGAGGTGGATGACAAACCTCCGAGATAAATCGAAGTTACAAATGGCAGTGTCATAAATTCCGCCCTAATACTGATCTTCCGACTTCTCTATTTAGATGTTTTCCATCATTTGTTTACAGTTATAATAATCTATTGTCATGAATGCTTATCCTTCTCTGAATCAGATAATTTCCTTCCGATGTAACTGACGTACAGCAACAAGGGTTATAAAAATATAGTTTTAGTAAAATCAAATAAAAAAAAGCTCGAAATGAATAAGTGACCTCGCACCTGGTCCCTCAGTCATGGTGCGTCGCTCTAACCAAATCTTCCAACGAAAATTTTTAACCTATCCAATAAAAGAGACAACTCTAAGGCACTGATGAAATACATTTCGTCCTAAGAATCATGGTCAAACAAAGCTATTCAGCAAGTAGTTTTAACATCTATTCCATAAGATTTAGTTTTTAAACTACAACCTACTGGCAAAGTGAAATTTATTATCAAAATGCATCATCACTCATCCAGCCAACAAGTACAAATAATAAGTTGTTCATCGATAACTACAAATAGGCACTAATAAATAAACATATCGGCGGCAAATTAAAAACTAATATCCAAGTAAGTAGTAAAATATATACCAAAATTGATTTACTGTGAGAAAGTGTTAAAAAATCACAAATGTAGCTAAGAACCTACCTATGAGATTAAATATCGGATCAGTACAATGCTTTCATGTACTGGCCCGAGACGACGAGAACACAAGTTTTCGGCGTATGTCCTAATCGACATCAATAGAATTCATTTTGAATGTTTTTAATACCTAAAGTTGTGCATGTGTGTGTTAGCACAGTTTATTAGCTAGCACGCTGTTGATCTTCTCGAGCGCGTACGTGAGGTTCGTGTAGAGCTTCTTGTCACAACCCTTCTCCTCGATGGTGGTGAACCGGAATGTCCTGAAGTTCTTGTCCACGTCTATGTACGTCACGGCTTGCATCAACGGACAGAGTATTATCTTTGTGTGGTCTTGGAAGTTTATCTGTGGGTGATAAATAAATATTATATTAGTTACTAATTTCTGTAATTCAGTTTGATACTGGAAAGATAATTAATTTACTTGCAATGCAATTCGCTCTAGATGACGCTTTTCTTCAATAATATAACTTTAATAGGATGAAGGGTTAATTTTTTTGATGCATGGATCTTCATACTATTCAGACCGTGAGTTGTTTGGCATCAGTCATTGTCCTGCGTCAGGAATCGAACTGATGACATCCGGATCTTACCTGTAGCGTGCCGTTGGTGAGGTACATGATGACGGCGAGCGTGGTGCGGAACCACTGGTGCAGATGCGGTAAACGAGACAGCCCGTCACTCTCACGCACCGGAACTGACGCACCTACACACAAACAATACAGTCATTAGGAAGTTCACTACTATTGCTTCTCAAGACGGTAGTTTAAAATTCTATTATCAATAACAAAATTCGTATGTTGCACTTCTCTGGAAGGAAATACTGTATTAAAGTATTTTATTGCTTATATCTGACTGGTGAGCCTTCGCACGTTTCGCCAGTGTGCGCGAATTCCAGTGCTGTTCAGGGTTCAAGAGTCCCGATCAATCAACAACTAATCTAGTAAAGATCAAAATCATTGCATATAAAAGTAAACAAACACGAATTGTAGCGCTCGTGGTCAAATGGTTAGTGCATACAAATGCAAACCATGTAGTGGTATAACAACTAGCGTTTCCGTGCTTCGGAAGGCACGTTAAGCCGTTGGTCCCGGTTAAAATCGTAGATATAAATCGTTAAACCATGTTAGAGGCCATTGCTAAGCATTGGCGGCTTGATAACTCTGACAGTTGGGTTGGCACTAACCTGACAAAAGCGTAAACTAGGATCGTAAAAACCAGTATCCCCATTCAACCCCGTAGATTAGGTAGCCGACCCCGTGAAATAAGGCTAGGGAGATGATGCTAAAAGTAAACAAACACGCACCCGCTTTCATGAGATGCTCGGTCATGTATCTGCGGAAGTATGTGAGCAGCTTCATCTTCTTGTCGAGCTCTGGCGGGTACTCGCGCATCGTCATGTACTGCTCCTGCCCTTGTCGGTTTATGTAATGCACGTTCCTGAGAAGATACACAATTATTAGCATTGTATATGGGAATTTTATTTAGAAACATCTCACTCACTCACACAATCATTTCGCGACCGTAGCGAGCGCCAGGTCTAAAGATATTAAAAGAGACATAGATGCCACTCATATCGCGAGCGAAGCGAGCGCGAAATTTTACGTCATCGATAACAGTATTAATTCATATCGCGAGCGAAGCGAGCGCCATATTTCACGTTATTCATAGGGATATATTAATTTTGTAATTTCCTATAATAATTATTATTAAGGTTTAGGTCAGAGTTAAGGGTGTGGTCCCTTGCCGCCTCGCCATGTTGTAGGCAATGGAATGTTTTCGTGAGGCCAAGAGGCGGGCATGCTTAATGGCATTGGTCCCAGATGCCGGGCAGCAATTGCTGCGGTCCAAATGGTGCTTTTAGGCTGCTCATTTAGTTTGTAGTGTATGTCTGGTTGCACTCACAGTCCGTTGGCGAGCATGATGAGCTTGGTGGTGTCGTTGAACATGACGCCGACGCTCTCGTCGCAGAGCTGGTATCCGAACCCGTACTTGTCGGAGTAGTCCACCCACTTGCCCACCCACACGAGGGGCTGCGCCGCCGGGTCGCTCAGCTCGTCCGTCAGGCACTCCGGCCGGCACATCAACTATAAAGGATAAGAAACGTTGGTAAACCTGATATAACAGTGATTTAATTTAGCGGTTTGAGCCTTGGGTGCATTCAAATCCCACAGAGAAAAAGTGAAGTCGTCAGTCCAGCAGGGCTAAGATGCGCACTAAAGACTTCTATTTGTCTATGCATTATTAAAAGTGACGTAGGTACGCACACTTAGACAAACCCAAGTCTACAATGCGCTTCTTAGTCCTGATAATCACTATCTCTAATATTAGTCGTTACACAGATCTTGACTTTAGTCAGTTTAGAAAATCTGACATCGCATGTATGAGTTTTCGCACCGTTCATGTACGAGTACATCGCAAAACGTCGACTTAAATGGGTTGGCTTATTCTAGATCAGAGGATGCCTTACTTTGTTACTGAGCAGCCTTGAAAGCTGGTCCCTCAGAGCGATGAGGTTCTGTCTGTGCGAGCTGGGCTCCACCGCGCGCGCCTCCGCACCAAGCTTCATTGGAGAGTCCACTGCCATCGCCATGTGGTCTGCGAAATATCATTGTTAGCATTAAAAACAATTTTTTTCAAGTAACCGATACCTGAATCCAGATGTGTGCTAGTGATATTAAGAATCAAATTAAAAACCTCGCTTGATGTGAATCAAGCTGCAAGACAGCCCACGTTAGAACAGTAGACATGAATTCGATACGGTATCGGGGCGGTGCAACTATCTATCAGTTGAACAACAACGCATCAGCTGAGTAGACTGCTAACTTGACAATGGGATAAATATTTCTGTTATGTATCATACTCACCATTAGTATTGACCTCGTTGAGAGGCCGGC
The DNA here is from genome assembly GCA_029255725.1 of Scrobipalpa atriplicella. NCBI lineage: Eukaryota > Metazoa > Arthropoda > Insecta > Lepidoptera > Gelechiidae > Scrobipalpa > Scrobipalpa atriplicella. The sequence continues at coordinate 1,905 of JARACY010001411.1, read as the reverse complement.
GATGTATAGCAACGCCCTCAAGCTGGTCAGTTCTAGGCGCAGTAGTGAGACAAGAGAGAGGTAAAGCAGCGGGCATGATTCCCGCCGTGAAGAACTCGTGTTGCAGCAACTTGTCGACGGACGGCCGCCGCGTGGGGTTGGCTTGTAGCTGCAGCACGATCATAGACGCCGCCGGCTTGCGGAGCGATGATGGGATCCTGGTAGAGACGGGATGGTTGAAGTGTGTGGTTTGTGACGTAATGATATGAGTAATGGAACATTTAAAAGATTTGGATTCGTGAAAGAAGTAAGTAAAATTCTCTTTACAAATAGTTATATTAGACACACAAATGAATTGAAATGAATTTGATCTTCATCATCTAGCTTTCTCTAATAGAAGAATGATAGCAGAAAGGAATCAGCAAGTCTATTTAGTTCGTAAGCAGGATCATGCCTACTTATCATGTCCGTTTTTGTTTGATTAAAACTTTCGCGCTTTATAAATGTTTCACACGGGTATTTAAGCACGTATGTATAAAATAAACCCATACATGCTTAAATACCTGGGTTAAACATTTATAATGCCTGTTTCTTAACTCTTTCTACCATTTCTTTTCTATAAGAGAAAGCAGTGTCGGTATTTTGATTTGTGATTTATTAGGCACATTTGTGTTAACATCAAAAAGCACTGCCCAAACACAAATTTTCGACAGAAAGCTGGTCACCATCACCAGGGTAGTATGTAGAAGCGACACAACTACTACCAGCGGTTGAGCGCACTTGGCCACGTTTGCGTTTTGTCAAATTGCAATATTTGTCGCGTCGAAGTAAATTTTTTGCCAAATGCAATTTTGTCTTTTTGCAGACCGTCTTTTGAACAAACGAAAATGTGAGCAATTTCACTCAAACGCCAGGATAGTAAGTAGAAGCGTCGCGACTACCAGGGCAGCATATAACCACCTGAGCCGATGGTGGATGGTGTTATCGTTGACGACGGCCTGAGCGTACCGCGCGGCCCACGCGCGCCACCCCGCGCTACACGCGAACAATGCGAGCGACACGCCGCCGCTAAACAATAAACTACCGTCAATACGTGCCGGAGTGCCTGACGGACGAGCTGAGCGACCCGGCGGCGCAGCCCCTCGTGTGGGTGGGCAAGTGGGTGGACTACTCCGACAAGTACGGGTTCGGATACCAGCTCTGCGACGAGAGCGTCGGCGTCATGTTCAACGACACCACCAAGCTCATCATGCTCGCCAACGGACTGTGAGTGCAACCAGACATACACTACAAACTAAATGAGCAGCCTAAAAGCACCATTTGGACCGCAGCAATTGCTGCCCGGCATCTGGGACCAATGCCATTAAGCATGCCCGCCTCTTGGCCTCACGAAAACATTCCATTGCCTACAACATGGCGAGGCGGCAAGGGACCACACCCTTAACTCTGACCTAAACCTTAATAATAATTATTATAGGAAATTACAAAATTAATATATCCCTATGAATAACGTGAAATATGGCGCTCGCTTCGCTCGCGATATGAATTAATACTGTTATCGATGACGTAAAATTTCGCGCTCGCTTCGCTCGCGATATGAGTGGCATCTATGTCTCTTTTAATATCTTTAGACCTGGCGCTCGCTACGGTCGCGAAATGATTGTGTGAGTGAGTGAGATGTTTCTAAATAAAATTCCCATATACAATGCTAATAATTGTGTATCTTCTCAGGAACGTGCATTACATAAACCGACAAGGGCAGGAGCAGTACATGACGATGCGCGAGTACCCGCCAGAGCTCGACAAGAAGATGAAGCTGCTCACATACTTCCGCAGATACATGACCGAGCATCTCATGAAAGCGGGTGCGTGTTTGTTTACTTTTAGCATCATCTCCCTAGCCTTATTTCACGGGGTCGGCTACCA
>JARACY010001410.1:0-59032 GCA_029255725.1 Scrobipalpa atriplicella | reverse complement strand
CAAACTCATTGCATAAACAAAGACTACATATTCTAAAATATCAGAAGATACAAAAGTGGCAAGTTTAAATGGTATAATATATCAAAGTTTGTCATATAGGTGTACCTTCAACTAACCAAAGAGTCAGCCAAGGCCCACAAATACCGTGGCTGGTTGTGCGGCGGAGTCATCGTGGAGAAGAACTACGTCCTAACATCAGCCGCCTGTGTCGAAGACGCTGATAAGTTCTACATAGTCTCCGGCACCACCAAGTTCGTAGATAGCTTCGACTATAAGACCAATGATTGCGTCTGCAAGCATCGGAGGAAGGTCGTCTGGAAATGTATTCCTAAGAGTAAGTTTGTTTGTGGTTGTTTCTGATGTTTTTTCTCTTCTGACGTGGGCGAGTTCTACATCGTCGTCGTAACCACCAAGTTCGTCGACAGCTTTGATTACAAGACCAATTATTTCAAAAAATAAATAAATTGTGTCTGTAAGCATAGGAGGAAGGTTGATTGGAAGTGTAGGTATTCCTTTCGGTTTCCATTGTTTCTGATAAATAAATAAAAAAAACACACCCCTACTAAGATTATCTTCTTACATCAGGATACAGTGGAAATAGAAACAAACACAAGGAATATGCATCACTCGGAACACATAACTAAATTCATTATTTAAACAATGCTCAACCGGAAATCAAACCTGGAACCATTTGCGCAGCCATCAGATGTATTGTTATACGTGTCGTCATTTGAAGTACTGAAGAGTCACAAAGTCACAATCTGTTTTATTAAAATGTTGCACTTAATCGAAAAGAAAATATACCTATATTTGAAACACGCCTGTATTTTTTTAGATTACAAGTTCGACTTCCAAGACAGCATAAAGTGGTCCTCCAACGACATCGCCATCGTGAAGGTGGACAGAGCATTCAAACTCGGGGTTTTAGAGAAAGGGTGTGAGTTCGCTGCTGATCTCATCTGTTACAACAACATCAGCCGAGAGCTTGAGAAGCCAGGGACTAAGGCGTTCATTGCTGGTTGGGGTAGTGGAAGCAATTTCAGAGAGGTAATAAAAAACCTTTTTAAGAAACATTGATAAGAATCTTCTACTTCTGTCGCATTAAACGCTGGATGAAACAACTTGATGAACTCGATGATTTATTGGAGATTTAAATCCCCAAAAAAGCTTCTGACGTGATTTGTATACTTGCCCAATTCGTTATCGTTCACAACCGAATTCCAAGAATTTTGTTGAATTTATAAATATGCTTCGATGCCCTTATGCTGTGTGATTGACTATATAGTTCAACATCCTTAAATGTTTAGGGAGTATACAGAAGACAAAAGGTACACATTCCCGAGAACGCGAAGTGTCTGCAAGAGGCAAAAGTGTGCATCATGGACAACGAGCAGTGCGCCAAGAAATGGGCCCAGCGGTTCAGGAGCATCATCACTCAATACATGATCTGCACTAAGGATGTAATGAAGAGGCTTAGTGAGATCTGTGAGGCAAGTACCTTTAGATTTGCAAAAATATTTAGCTTCATTTATATGCTATTCTCTAATATTTTTTTCTAGAAAATCTTTAGCCGGCATGAATCTGAAAAAATCCTACAAGAAATTACTATTTAAAAAGATTTTTACAATTTAGAAAAAATATGCCAACTGCACTGACGTCGAGACCAGAAGAATGCTCGAGATGAAAATGAGCGACTCCTCCGACTCGTCGAAAGTGTTCAACGTGGACCTGGGACGACATCTGCAAGACCCTGATGACTACACCGCGAGAAGATCATCCATGCAGGGCGGGTTCTGTGAGGTAAATAAAAACCAGGATCTTTTATGACGACTAGCAGGCGGGTCTTCTTCTTAGCGAGTGGATTTTCGAGTCGAACAACGACCCGGTAAACCCTGGTGTCAGAGTTTTTCAAACCGCCTAATTTGAAGGTAAGCAATCACCGCCGCCCTAGGACATCCGCAACACCTAGGGGTTACAAAATGCACTGTCGGGTAACGGCTTTTTACTTAAGGCTTGTTTTTTGAGGCCTACTGAAAATGCCTGTGCGTGGTGGAACTTACATTTCGTGTGTAGGTAATGATAAAATAAAACTTAATAAATCGTCATTTTCTGTGATGTTGCCCTGCTTACGAGTACTTGTGGTACCTAAAGAAAAGAAAATAGCATGATTATGTTTCACTAAGGTCTTGTCGAAAAATATCTTTTGATTTCATAACCTACGACGATAGAACGACCACGGTGGACCGCTGATAGTCAAGTACCAAGGCAAGGAGCGTGTCATTGGCGTCATCTCGGCCTGCAAGATAGACCCGAAGAGCCACAGCTGCCACGGACCCTTCCTATACACATCTGTCTTCAAGAACCGACAGTTCATCTCTTGTGCCATCAATAAAGATGTAGAGTAAGTGGAATAACCTTATTTTGAACTAGCTTTCCCCCCAAAATTTCACTCGCAGGTGAATGAGTTTTCCCGTAGAATGAAGTATTTAGTAAAAGCCCATTTCCTATTCCAATTTACAAGACTATTATGTTTGCAAAGTTTTATCCCGATCAATACAGTGGTTGAGTAAAAAATATCCAAACTTTCGCATTTATAATATTAGTGGGATTTTTAACCACTTTTACCCCATGTAGGTATGTGCAGTAATATTTCAGTTTATTATTATCAGCTGCTATATTTTCTGTTTATTTGTTTTCAGAGGGTTTGTATGCAATAATTTGTTAATTACATACTTTAGTTAGATATATCCTTTATTTTTATTTAATTTACTTTTTCTTTAAAAAATTGTGACGAGCCAAGTGTTAAATTATTTTACTCATACCTATTTCTTGTACTATTTTTTTGGAAAGGTCAAAATGAAATTTAACATACTTTGGTATTCATATCTCATATTTAATTTAATGTCATAATATAAATTAAGCATACGTAATAAAGATGTAACATAAGCCATCGTGCCAACGCCAATCAACTTAATTCAACTTTAGATAAATCAATAAAATAATTTAAATTTCTCAGCGAAACCTGCCGAAGAGTTTTCCGAACAGGTATCACCCATGAAGAATGGACAGTCAACTGGAATGGTTACAAAGAAGAGTACGTAATTTAGCATCATTTTCTTTCATAGAATTTTGAAGTTTTTATTTACTAATTAAATTTAAAAAAAAAAACACTAATAACTCTTTAAAAAAGTGTAAGTGAATGGGCTAGGTATCTTTTTAGCATGTAGCTATTTCTGCGTAGTTCTTTGCTACGCCGTAGTGGCTGTAGCAAGGAACTACGCAGAAATAGCTACAATAGAAATGTCTACAATATTCTACATGGTGCTTTGCCTACTTCAAAATTGTTCTTTAAATTTATAAATACCTTTTGTCTCAATTCTGTTAAGATTTTTTTTTTAATTTATCATTTTTAATATCCGATTATTATTATTTGCAGCGATGATGAAGTCGAGTAAGTAACAGAAAAGTTGTTTACCTATGTTTATTTAGTTAACCTGTCATTACAGAATTATAAAGCGTTAAACTTAAAATAAGACTTTTATTCACCAAACATGCTGGACTGAAAGTGATATAAAAACATAGAATGTGCCAGCTGCATCTCCTTCCGGGCATGCTGTAAAAATCAGCTAAGGGAATCGAGGGTTTCAGTGTATTGCAATTTAGGCGATGGGCTGACAACCCGTCACTACAGCAGTATACATAATTATCATCTGTATTAACCCTCAAAACTTGTCAAACGTGGCGGAACGACCTATTTTTAGGTCGTTTTTGCCCTGCCTACCCCATTAGGGATAAAGGCGTAATTTTTTGTATGTATGTATTCACCAAACAACTATCCCAATCAAAAAGGTAGAAAATAAAATACAAAAAATAATATCTTTAACAAAAGATTTTTTTTTCTTTTTAGAGCGCAAAACAAAGAAGACGACGATGAAGACGAGGATAGCGACGAAGATGGTAAAAAAGCGCTGAGACACAAGGTAATAGAAATAAACACTATTGATAGGTTTATTTAACAAAATGCTTACATAAAAGATCATTGTTTCTCCATAGAATGTACAAAAATTTTAAAGTATCTCTTGCATTTCTGAAATGACCAATTAATAAAATAGTACTTACAAATATTTTTCTAATGACATTTATTATCATTTATCAAAGGACGAGAAAAAAGATGAGAAAGCAGAGAAAAACAAAGAAGACAAGGACGAAAAGAAAGAAGACAAAAATAAAGCAGATAAAGAAGAAAAATCAGACAAGAAGGGGAAAAAGAGTGAAAAGAAAGAATCAGATAAGAAGGACTCAAGCGCCAGTTCAGAAGAAAAGAAAAAGAAATCAGATAAATCTGATAAAAAATCAAAAGAGGTAAACTAACAACCAAATAAACAAGTGAAGATAATATTTGTGCAGATTTTTACTTCAAAACTTCTGGAAAAGCTTTAGTGTTAGCTTTTATGATCAATTGATCACTGACAAAACAAATAATTGAAGTAACTACTTTGTAAGCATAAAAATAATTAAAAATATTATATCAAATTTCTTAAAATCATCGCAAAGATTTACATTCAAATGTCCTTAATCAATTTATTAATTGTAAGTTGATCTGTAGAAGAAAACTTGTAACATGTACATGTAAAATCTTATTTATCTTACCTATCTAAAATTTCGTAACCTCTGACTAAAATCTAAATCTCAAGTTTATGGTCTCTTTCCATCTTTTTAGCATTGTTCGTAGCAAGGGCAGGTCTCTTTTCTAGCACAACCACCAATTTACAGGTTGAAGACATAAAAGACGAAAAGGTAGAAAAAGCAAAAGATAAAGAATCAACGGAAGACAAGAAGAAAGATTCAGAAGAAAAACCAAGTAAGAGATCTAAGAGCAAAAAATCAAAGATGCATAAGAAGAAGCATGCGGAAAGAAATGGTTCAAAGGAAGGTAAGGAAGAAACAGGTGAAAAAGAGGATAAAAAAGAAGTCTTCTACGAGTCCAGTCGCGATGAAAACGTAAACGAGCCAGAAGAGTAGGGTTTAAACACAATAAAAGTATTGTAGTATTATAATTATATTATGCTCGTTTATTTTTAGGTTGTATTAAATAAAAAATCTACCGTCAAGTACAAAAATACTTGCTTAAAATAAGGACAACTAAATCAATGAAAAAAAGGTTGTAAAAGGTTACGGGCGTGACTATAATGTATGTAAAGAATTTAAATAAAATTTAAAAAACAAAAAATCTTTCCAACTAAGTGGAGGTACTTCTATTTAGACCTGGCTTTTATAGTGCAGATTTAATTTAACGGACGGAAATGACAATATGATTCGGCAATCCACAGGCGCAGGTTCGAATCCTGCCTGAGGTCGTGGCCCGAGGCGAATTTATTATTTTCCTTCTTTCATAATTTATAAGGCTGATATAGTTTTACCATAGTAGGTCTCTGACACGAATATACGAGGTGTAAGGGACAGCGTCCCGCAAACTTATTGCTTGCTCAGTCAACGAAACTGAACAACTACCACCAGGATTTATTTTTCAGGAAATGAAAAAAAAAATTTGCTTTTTCATACAAAATGACCACATCGATCAGACAATTTGTATGGAAAAGCAAATTTTTCTTTTCATTTCCTAAAAAATAATCCTGGTGATATGTGTTCAGTATCATTGACTGAGCAACCTCTATCAGTTTGCGGGACGCTGTCCCTTACACCCGGTATTTACCAATGTTTAGTACGTCTCTGTCTTATCGGCAACACATTTTGCATTGCAAAATTGCGTGGTTGCATGGTCCTAAAGGGTTTTAGAACAGTTAAGGATTAACATACAATTATCTCTTGGTCAAATATTTGTCAATAATTTGTTTTACAGCGGTTCAATGGCGAGATCCACTTGGGCACAAGCCAGATATTCTTTTTCTTTACAATTTTCATCTTTACAGGTAAAGTAATGGAAACCAGCCACATAGTCGCCGATATTAGCTCTATTTAGGGGTATCGGGATCTCACTTATTTCGACTACTAAATCATCGATTATATAATCGCCCTGAAAGAATAAAAAAGGTTATTAGGAAAAAGATATTGTTGAAGTTAACATTGAAACTGTTTTCTTTCGAGTAGTTCAATTAATGCAGTTTAGCCGCGAACTTGCATGCAAGAATACTCACTCTATGGAAACCCGCATGCAATTTGCAGCTTGCATGCATGTTTAAGTTCCATTACTCAAGCTGCATGCGAGCTACTTGCGTAATAAAATCGCGGCCTTAGGACACTTTGAACTAGATTGGCCTCTTGTGAAGAAAAAAAGTCGTTAAATGTTAGCTAATTTAAAAAAAAAATTACCTTGGGTACTGGACAAGTCTCGGGCAAATCAATGAAGTGTTTCAAGATCGGATAGAAATCGCTGTCTTCGCGGCCGACCTCATCACATAACGTTACATCCATAGAGAGCATCATATCCCTCTTTCCATGCGTAATCTTTTCCAGTCGGATTTCAATCTGGTTATAAAATGGAATAGATATTATACCTACCTATTTTAATTACACGTATAAAAATCATTTTAATACGAACATACTTACCCCATGGCATGAAGGTATTTGAGGATTGAAAATACTTTATTTGATTCTAGTATAATGAATATGTAGAGATAGTGGGTTTTATAAAAACACGGTATTAAAACTTAGTCCACTGTAATAAGACCAAGGAACATTATATACCCCAATAAGACCCTGCGTGTTTGTCATTTTTCTGTTATGAGAGTTCTGTCAAAGGGCAGTTTAGTAACTTACCAAGGTTTCTGGGACAAACGGCTTCAACAATTTCAGTGTTCCGCGCACAAAAGTGAGTGTTTCATTGAACCTCACGATTTCGACTGCTGAAGTATCCATGAAGGTCTTACTCACATCATCATCACACACGAAAATCGGAGACGGGAGTACAAGCTGCACGTCTCGTGGAGCCTATGAAAAATAGACTTGTTGATTTATTTTTAGTATGCGGGGTGTAACAAAAAGTGTAATTAGTAATTCAAAGATTAGGTAAAATGGAAAATAAGGAGAAAACAAAATTAAAACAACAATAAAGAAAAATTATACTTAAAAAATAAAAATAAAAATGTGTGTATGTGTGTGAGTGTGTGTGTATATATGTGTATGTGTGTGCGTGTGTGTGTGTGTGTGGACGAAGGTTTATACTATAGGTTTAAGTAGGCTTTCAGTGTCTTCATAGGATAAGCACTGAAGCCATTCGGAGACTTTTATCTTGAGACATTGTTTTGAAAGCGAGTTTATTTTTAATTTTTGATGCAGTTCAAAGATGATAATGAAAGGTACTTACATCTCCACCATTAGGGGAATTAGGCATCCCATTTTGAGCGTTCCCTCTCGCAAGTAAACCAAAAACAGGCCAAAACAATACGAACATGATGCTAGTCTGTACCAATATAACATCTACCTACGCTTCGCAGACCTTTTATAAAATAGGGAATATTGCATGTCGCATCTGATAAGCGAATAATGTTTAATGAAAGATACAATTACCTGTAATGAGTGATAGACATCTCATCATCGTCATCATAAACAGTTTTCTAATAAACAATAAAACATGAAACATTATAATTTCAGTCCGTATCTACCTACCTACTGCAGAGCAGGAAGCGATCGTTGGTCAAGTGGTTAGTGCTATCATGGACGAACTTACATTCCGATAACGAATGTTATGCAACCATCGCCGTGGCTAGGCTATGGATGGGTGACTGGCAGTGGAATAAAAACACAAGCTTTGCTGTACTTTGGAAGGGTCCCAGTCCCAGTTAATAAGAATAAGAATAATTTATTATTCGGTCAAAATTACGAATTACATAATCTTGTTGCAATAACGTATAATATCGTAAACGTTAGTCGTTGAGACATGTTAGAGGTCATTTGGTGGCTTGAAATTTATTTTAATTATACCTACTTACTTTTTGTCAATCGATTCTTTGTGCCAAACATAGGCTTGTATTAATCGTGAAGCAATGGCCTCGATTCTCGCCGTCCAGTTACTCATTCTAATTCTTAGTAGCGCTGTCACTTTCTTATATTTGACATAAGAAGAGGATAGCAAATAAACACATGACTTTGACATTCCTAATCTGTCATTAGATTGCTTATTTTGACGTAAAAAGGAGCATGCTCTATGCTCGGTTCTTTCTTATTTAAAGCAGCTTATGTCAAATTAGGAACGTCAAAAACGTGTTTATTTGCTATCCTGTTCTTATGTCAAACGTCAAAAAGTGACAGCGCTACTAAGAATTTGAATTAGCAATTGGACGACGAAAATCGAGGCCAATATCAATCAAGATTGAGAGCAATATTAAGTATGGATTTGACAGGCCGTTTTTCACTGAAATGACATTTCTAATACGAAGTTGAACGCGCTGTCAGTCTCAAGAGCTGATATTTTGGATCGGGCCGTCTGGAGCGATCAAATCAAAGACAAAATCATTGTTCAGAGATTTATGTTGTTGGTACATCATTTTCACGTAAACGCTTATCAGTATAAGGCTATAACTCTCATAAGAGTTACGGAAAAGCCGCCTGAACGATGGTTCAGCGGAGCTGTTAGGAGTTCCTCATTATTTTACTCATCATCTTTATACCGGGTGTAAGGGACAGCGTACCAGAATCTGATAGGGTATTGCTTAGAACAATTACCTTTGAACAATTACCTTTTAATTTTTACTTATTTACCTATAGTTTTCGAAAAGTAAGATAAATGTTTGTTAGCTTTTTGTGCCGCAACCGAAGAATTGCTTCACGTGCATATTTATGTAAAGTAGAGCACGTACATGCACACTGCACACAATTTTAATGTAATAGATGTACCTACTGTTTTGTTATTTGATATTTTTCTTAGGTTAAGTTAGTTTTAGTAAGGTTCCCACTGAAAACCAGCGCTATGGTCTTTGACTGTAGCATTATGCTGAGCTGGGAACCTATTCGGTATCGAGTAAGTGGCTATTAGGTTATTTAGTTTTTAAGTCGTCTAATTGTAACAACTATGGTACCGAATAAATGCTTTATCTATCTATCTATCTATCTTAGTCAACGAAACTGAACAACTTTCACTAGGAAATTCTTTCAGGAAATGGAAATGTTCATGATTTGCGCCAACTTCATGATGAGTAGGGTTTTTGAGTATTGGGTATTGTAGGTACTTAGTAAGTATTTAATATTATGCTTTTTATTTCCAACTTTAATGATAAAACTATTACAACAATCCACCGCGAAGTAAAAACACACGCTTAAATAAAAAGAAGGAATACATAAACAGCGAAATGAAAAGCCTTATTTTTACTTTCATGCTAAGCTTTCAGGCGACCAAATTGGCCAATGCATATCAATTTTAATCAGAGGTTCCAATAAACATTTCAATAGTTTTATTTCTATTATTATTTTATCGTAAATTTATTTTTTAAAGTAAAGAAGTAAATCACCACAATAACCAAAAATTACTAACAACACTAATTAAATAATTCACACACTTATATAAGTACTTAATTTTAGTTTGACTATCAAGAAATACGGAGCTCTAATACTTACTATACAATTATTAATATCTAAAATCTTATTATTTATAAAAATAGCCATGAATCAAGAAACTTTTTGTAAGGAACTGAACACCACGAACGAACTAACTGTTATTTAATTTAAAAAACATAAGAAAGTAGAATTTTTTATTTTAGCACCGTATTTCAAGCTAAAAGACGTCTAAATCTAAAAAGTCCTGATTCTATCAGACATGAAAAGAATCGTTAATCTTTTACTCTGCCTCTAAGGTATGGACATCAATCGTGTATGGCGTTTCTAAAAATGCGACTAACATTTGAGTTGGCAAGTCGTTTTTTCGGTGTCAGCTGGTGTAGCCCCTCGAATCCGCTGCTGAACTTTCGAGTAGGGCAGTCCTCCACGTGTGCTAGGTATAGAATTTATGAAAAAAAATCTGATTGGCGGCTATCCTGCTTACAACTTAAACCTAAAGAACTGTTTTCTTTGCGTTATATGAAACTTTGTGTGTTTGAAATAGCTTTACAACGGTTCAATGACGCAATCCAACTTAGCACACGCCAGTTGATCCTTTTCTTTACAATTTTCATCTTTGCAATTGAAGAAATAAAGACCAGCCTGGTATTCGCCCATGTTACCACTATTTATTGGTAGGTCGTCCAGTTCGGCTACCAAGTCGTCGATCAAATATTCACCCTGAAAGAAAAATACTCGTTTATTGGATGGATTATAAATGTTACGCACAATCCCCGAAATCACTCATTGGCCGGAAAAAAGGCACACTCCGCGGATTGGCATATGCAAAACGCGCAATCCCCGAAATGTCCTTTTATTTCGGCCATTGAGCGATTTGAAAACCCATTTCGCGGACTGGAATTTGCCCCGCATAGTTACCGCTTCAATCGGACAAGTTGTGGGGAACGCCAAATACTTCAAGAGCGCGTAGAAATCGCTGTCGTCGCGGCCGATCTCGTCACACAACATCAGATCTAATGAAAACACCATCTCCTTCTTCCCATTGGCTATCTTGTCCAGCCTGATTTCCACCTGTTAAAATACGGATTAGATGGAAAAACAGTTAGATGGTAGCTGTGACAGATGACATTCCTAAGGAAAACAAAAGAAAATGTAGGTATCTGAAATCTATAGGAATTGCATCTGTCACAGCTAACTTCCATCCTCCTCCTATAGTGTAGTGCTCCGAATTATCGATAACTAGCGGACCCGGCAGACTTCGTCCAGCCCAGAAAAACAACTTTTCCCGTGGGAATTATATACTTTCCCGTGGTAAAATTCAGTTAAAAACCTTCCTCATGAATCACTCTATTTATTAAAAAAAACCGCATCAAAATCCGTAGCCTAGTTTTAAAGATCTAAGCATACAGACAGAGGGAAGCGACTTTGTTTTATACTATGTAAGGATTCAATCAGTGAATTCAATAGCCAAAAGCTGAACTGAACTTGAAAAATAGTAGGAATATTGATAGTCCAATACTATCGATAGTAGCGGCTTCCAGTAGGCTTTTCGGTTGCGTACTAAATTGGAAACTTGTTAATGTGACTGGATCGAGAGGGATTTTTTTTAAATTAAACGAATACGTTCATGAAAGCAAATATATTCTGAAAACCATGTATTGACAGTTCCAAGTGACAGATGACATTAGGGCCGAGACACATTGAACGACATAAGGGTTGTGATACATTACTCGAATATACAACATGCCCCATTTTTATAAAATAAGAAATTACATTACATAGTACATTTTACATTAAAGCAAAGCGTACAATAAAGTTATACAATGCAAATATTAATATTACACTCAATAAATAAAATTGTTTTATTGTTACATCAAGAAATAAAATTATTTTATAGTTACATATTGTTTCATTTTAATCCAATTCAATTTAATTTACTTCAATTTTAATACAATTACAATTATTATAAATTAAGTCTATTTGGTTTTTTAATTACCCTTCCACTTCTACTAGTTACAAGGTTATTCGTGGGTTCTAGATTTTCTAATACATTTGGACTTTGACTACTGGACTCTACGTTAGACTCGGACTGACTATCAGGTGATAGGATATTTTCTGACTCGGACAAGAATTCAGTTTCTTGATTCATACCCATTTCAATAAATTCTGGACTATAGACATTTGATTCATTATTGAAAGATATTACAGACGAAAAGGAATTATTAGAACTTTCTCCTGAACTTTGATCATTTTGATTTAGACTTTCTTCTATAGATTTTTCACAATTATTTTGACTTTCCTGACTTACACTATGACTTAGACTATGACTCGATTCTTGACTTGTACAAGGACTAATGTTTTTTACATCATAACTTATATATGTAAATACAAGACTATTATTATCATTTTCATCCTCTTTTTTACCTTTTTGACTTAAAGACTTATTTACATTATTATTTGACTGACTAAAACATTGCGCATGTTCTTGCTTGCTCGACACTTTTCTCTTTGACTGAAAATATGTTTTTGACTTATAAGGAATTGACCTTTGACTTGTACTGTTTTGTGACTGACTTTGATTATTTTGTGACTGACTTATGTGAGTTGACTTTGATATAGACTTGAACAGACGAATGTGCTGAGAATTTCTTCTGTATATTTTTTCATTGCTATCTTTGACCAAGTAAGATCTAGGATATTTTGTTTTAGAAATGACTTTCCCCTTAGACCATGTTATGTCATTAGGGTTTTTCTTGAAAAAGACTTCATCATTTATTTGAAATTCATGTTGATATTTGGCTGACTTGTCATAATATGACTTTGTTTTTTCCCTATATTTTTGTTTATTATAGTTGTGTTCTTCAAAGTGTACTACTTTGGGTTTTAGGTTATCTATGTTTGTTGGCAATTTAGTTCTTAACTTTCTAGACATTAACAACTCAGAGGGTGACTTCAGATTTCCTCTTGGTGTTGTTCTGTACTGGAGTAGTCCTATGTACGGATCTGTATTCGACTCTTCACATTTTCTGAAAATGTTTTTTATTATTTTAACAGAAACTTCGGCTAAACCATTAGACCTAGGTAAGTAAGGACTTGAAATTGTATGACTTACATCGTATTCCTTAAGAAATTGCTTAAATTGTTCCGAATTGAATGGGGGACCTCCATCACTATGAAATTCCATTGGTATACCATGTCTGGAAAATATTTGTTTACAATGACTTATGACATTATGACTAGTAGAATTGTTATTTAAACAAGCTACTTCTATGTAATTTGAATAGAAATCGACTACAAGTAAATACTTTTTGTTTTTATAATCAAATAAATCTGAGGCAACTTTTTGCCATGGCAATATGGGCTGCTCATGTGACAAAAGTGGCTCCTTGCATTTGTTTGAACTAAACATCATGCAAGTTTCACATTTTTCAATTTTGAGTTCTATGTCATTGTTAATGTTCGGCCAAAAAACAATACCTCTAGCTAGGCTTTTTGTTTTTTCCTTGCCTAAGTGTCCTTCATGTAAAATATTTAGCATTTCTGATCTTAATGAGCTAGGAATTAATACTGCATTATTTTTGAACACTATGTCATTTAATACATGAATTTCATCTTTTATGTGCCAATAAGGTAATACTAGCGGATCACAATGGTGTTTGTTATTTGGCCATCCATTATGGTAATATTCTATAAGTTTTACTAAAGTAGAATCTGACTTTGTATGATTTGAGATTTTTTCTAGTTTGTCTGGGGAGATAGCTAAGTTACTAGTTAACATATTAATATGCAATTTTAAGTTTGTTTCAAATTCATGTAAATCAAATTTATCAATACTGGTATCTTCCACTGGACAACGGGATAAAGTGTCTGATACATACATCTGTGTGCCTTTAATGTATGAAACATCTAGATCATATGATTGTAAGGAAATCATCATTCTCTGTAAACGAGTAGGTACATCGGCTAGTGGTTTTTTGAATAAAGTGACTAAGGGTTGATGATCGGTCTCTACATATGTTCTTTTCCCGTAAATGTATTGGTGAAATTTTTTACAACCAAAAACAATTGCAAAAAGTTCTTTTTCTATTTGTGCATAATTCTGTTGACAAGAAGTTAATGACTTTGATGCATAAGCAATAGGATTTTTGCCATGAAAGATGACCGCACCAACAGCGTCCTTTGAAGAATCTACAGACATTCTAATAGGTTTGTTAATATCATAATGTGTTAAAATAGGTGACTTACATATCAATGATTTCAATTTTTGAAATTGTTTTTCTTGATAATCTGACCATTGCCACATAATGTCTTTCTTTAGAAGATCTCTAAGAATACTAGTTTCACCTGAAAGATTAGGTATGTATGAGCCTAAATAGGTTACCATTCCAAGGAACCGTTGTAATTCCTTCACATTGGTTGGAGATGGCATGTCTAAAATAGCCTTAACTTTAGATGGGTCTGGTGTAATACCATCCTTATTAAATATGTGACCGACATATGAAACTTGACTCAAACCGAACTGACATTTAGATTGGTTGAATTTTAAGTTGATTTCTCTTGCACGTTTGAAAACACTTTCTAATCTTTCATTATGTTCTTGAGGTGTAGAACCACAGACTAATATATCGTCTACGAAAACTATTACACCGGGAAGATCATGAAAAAAATCTGACATAACCCTATGGAATATTTCACCACTTGAGTTTATTCCGTAAGGTAACCTCAAAAATTTATACCTACCATGAGGAGTATTGAATGTACAAAGCTTGCTACTCTCTTCATCCAAGGTCACCATCCAGTAACCAGAATTAGCATCTAGTTTTGAAAAGTATTTTGAGCCTGCTATTTTTGAACGAAGATCATCAAATGTAGGAAAGGGATAGTGTGGTCTTTGAATAGCTTTATTTAGGCTTCTTGGGTCTAAACATATTCTTAAACTGCCGTTAGGTTTCTCCACTAAAACAATAGAATTCACCCATTCAGTAGGAGTAGTAATTTTTTCTATGACTTTTAATGATTCCATTCTATCAAGTTCTTCTTTTAATTTTGTCTGAAGTGCATAAGGGATTTTTCTAACAGGACATACTTTAGGCTGTATATTTTTATCGATATCTAAATGAACTTGTGTAGGTAAACAACCTAAACCTTGAAATGTGTCACTGTATTTATTGACAATATTTTGTACTAACCTTTTTGTATCACTCTCAGAATTATCACTGTTTGCATGGCAATTTTGTTGCTGAGTTTGATTTGACAATAGAAAGACACGCTTGACTATACCATATTTGTCACAAGTTTTTCTTCCAATTATAGTACTACAGTCACACTTTACTATTATAAAATACAATTTTGCTGAAACCGAGTTGTCGAGCGAGCAATCCATGACACAGCTACCAATATTTTCAATCATTTCTCCTGAAAAAGTAAATAATTTATTATTTGTTCTAAATATAGGTATTTTTTGATGAGTTTTAGACTGAATGTAATCAAATGTTTTCTTCGACATTACATTTATATCTGCACCTGTGTCTATTACACATTTCATATTATAATCATGAAATTTTACATTTATCAACCATTTATCATCATTTTCTTCACTATTTAATGAATTTATTATAAAATGATTAGGATTATTCGGATTATACACAATATTATTACTATCACAGTTATTTGTTTCATAATTATTTATTTCTGACATATTATCACATTCTGAAATACTTACAGTTCTTATTTTCATTTTATTACCCTTTGACCTGTCCTTGAAAAAACATTGTTTGGCAAAATGGTTGGGCTTTTTACAAATTGCACATATTTTCCCCTCTGCTGGGCATCTGTTTCTATGGATTTCACCACAGCGAGAGCAAAGATTTGTTCTTGATCCTGGAGTCCTTTTTCTTATTTGCCTATTATGACTATATGAACGTATCCGTGAGCGTCCACGATCATTTCTATGGTCTGACTGCTTCTTGACATTGATTTGTTGGACATGGCCGACTACCGAGGAATCTTTGTCTGGTTTTTGTAATTTCATCGACCTCTCCTGGCTGAGTTGCATATTTTTTGATATTTTTAGGGCCTCTTCTATATTTTCTATGCTGCCATGCTGTAGTAGTTTTTCTTTTATGACTGAATCTTTGATGCCAATTATGAACATGTCCTTAATCAAGGAATTTTGTAATGTTTCGAATTTACAGGTACTTGCAAGGTTGTTTAACGTTGTGCAGTACTCGTCTAAACTTTCATCTTGATTTTGGTATCTTGTAAAGAAATTAAATCTTTCCACAGTTATGTCTTGGCTCGGAAGAAATTTTTCATCAAATTTTTTGATAATCTCTTTTAATGTACACGTTTTCCTATCAAAATTGAAGGAGTTGAAGATGTCCAAACCTTGGTCTCCTATTGTGTTGAGGAAGATTGCGACCTGCTTCGACTCGGGTTGACTTGTCAATTCATTGGCATCTGCGAATATTTCGTATTTTTGTTTCCACAGCTTCCATTTTTCGCTCACATTTTCTCCCGTGTTGATTATCAGCGGCTTCAAATTATTGGAGAGAACAATTTCCCTTTTGGATTCTTGCGGCATCGTGCGCAATTACCATGTAAGCATGTAAGGCTGGAAAAAATGGCTGAAAAGAAGAAATACTGTGTCCGATCGATACCTCTCGTCTTTTTGCTTCTTTTTTATTAACTGACACCATGGAAACTTGTTAATGTGACTGGATCGAGAGGGATTTTTTTTAAATTAAACGAATACGTTCATGAAAGCAAATATATTCTGAAAACCATGTATTGTAGTCGTGGGTAACTCGTGAGCGACTGAATTAAATGAACTAACTCCTCCCATAAATCGAATCGGCTCCTTAGTTCACCACTTCTTTCATTAGTTCATCGGCTCATTTAGTTCTTCGAGACTCTCGGCTCTCGGCTCACAGAGCCGACCACCGCAGCTCGCAGCTCAGTGCAACAACGAAAGAAACAGCAATATATGGTAATAGTAGGGGTGAGTGAGAGCGCTAGCTTTTCGGAGTTTGATTGACAAAGATTCATTCATTCATTATCGAAGCAAATTGAACGATCTGTTAATGAAAATTAAGTTCAATTCTTAATGAATGAATGGGTAGTCCAGAACTTCTGACGAATGTTAAGATTTTGGCGGGAATAATTGATAAATTAGATATTGTTTTGTGGTCCATGGTCACGATAGTTTCACCAATTTCGAGTGTTTTTGTTCTATTTGTTTCTGTCTTTACCTCTAACTCAAAGCACCGAGCTGTGAACTAAGTAGTCGAAATATAGAACTAAGTTTACCACTGAACTAAATGAACTAAAACGCTAACGAACGAGCCGCAAGCTTACAAGCTTTACGGTCATACTTGAGTACTGAACTAAATGGGACTACTGAACTAAATGACTGATTTAGTTCAGTAGTCCCAAAGATTCGAATCGATCTCGCTCCCTTAGGTGAACGACAATTCCCACTTCTAATGTATTGACAGTTCCAAGTGACAGATGACATTAGGGCCGAGACACATTGAACGACATAAGGGTTGTGATACATTACTCGAATATACAACATAAATCACCACTAAAGTGTCGTTTTCTATCCTGAGAGAACAGTAATGGACGGTGATAATATAAGTCGTGCTCTTACCGAATCGATACCAGTATGGGTAATTGGGCAAAAAATCTCAAAATCTTGACTGAAATTGTCACATAAACCTACAACTTTATGATGTTTAGGTACGACTGACAACTTACCATGGAATCTTTGTCAAAAGACTTCAACATGTTCAGCGTCCCGCGAACAAAGGTGAGGGATTCGTTGAACCTGACGGTTTCCACGTTTGTAGTGTCCATGTAGCTCTTGCTGTCCTCATCATCACATACGAAGATCGGTGACGTGATGAGGAGCACCACTTCTTGTTCACCCTATGAGAAATAAAGTTGTCACTTCCTTAAAATAGTCGCGCCAGTACCTATCCCTTTCGGGGTAGGCACAAACGACAACAGAAATGGTTCCAATTTGTTCTATAGAACTGACGTCAGCAGAACAAAAAGGAAAACACTTAAAAACGCACCTTGTTCTATGGAACTGCTAACGTCCGCGTCAGTTCTATTAGGAAAGATTGAACTACCTACACTCGACAACAGCCTAGCAAAAGGCGTCTTCTCGTCAGATTACAAATGTAACTAAACAAAAAACTACCGTACGCCCAGGAAAACAACCCTAGTTTTTATACCAAAATCCTGACAACCGCTTGGCATTTTTTGAAAGCTTTGTCTCCCACTTCTAATTCTACAGAATGACCCGGAAGAAAAGCTTGAAAGAAAAACTTTTCTATCGCTCATGGAAATATAATAGTACATTGTTTAACAAGGAGAGAACATGACCGATTCCCACGAGGGTGTACGCTTCGGGCCTCAATACACACGAGTTGGGAATCGCATTTTCTTCCGAGTTATACATAGTGCTTTATACTACACCTATGAGGAAAAAATAATCAAAAATCCTTGTAAGATAAAGAATGATATCACTTACATGAGAAGATAACTTAAGAACATTTGAAGTGTCATCATCCATGCGAACAGAACACAAACAAACAAAACACATATTAATACAGTTACACATTACATCGAAAACACTAAACACTTAATTTACATTAAATAAGTCATATAAACCAAAGAACGAAAAAGAATTCGCGCGGACATGTTGATTTTGCCATATTTTTTACTTAAAAATATAAAAGAGACAAATGAAGCAAAGCACATACTGCCAAAAAATGTAAGTGGCCAGTATCATTTTGTGGGCTTCGACATACAAACTTTTTGTTTTTTGGCATTCGCCTGTTTCTAGTTTTGAATTATGAATTTAAAAAAAAAAATAGGAGGGGAGAAAATACTTTCTCCCCTAGGGGAGAAAGTAAATCCCATATATTTTTGCCGCCCGCATATTCGTTCGCTTGGATTTACGTACTTTCTTTCCTTTTTTTAAGTAAGAACTAATATACTTTCCGAATAGGTGTAGTATAAACGTATCTACCTACCTAATAAGTAGGTTAATTCTGATTCTGATACTTACACCTTCTGGTGGAGGCGGCCCGCCTTGACCGCTTACTGCTGCCAGTAAACCCAAAATAGACCATAACAATATTAACATGATGCTAGGCTGTACCAATTTACCCAAATAACAGGTCCACTTTGCAAACCTTTTATAAAAAAGGCAATATTTCATGTCACATCTGATAAAGTGTATCATGCATGTTTGATGACGAGATACATTTGCCAATTATTTAGTTGTAATAATAGCATTGTAATGTAACAAGGTAACTAGATGTCATTACCATTACTTATGATTGGATATGAATGAAGGATAGATAGTAGTTATTTTAATAAAAGGTATGGAATGATATGAATGAGGAATAGATAGTTTAATAATAGGATCCCTTCATCGCGAAGTGTTGGCATTTCCGTGTTCTGGTCTGGTGAAGAGAAAGTCCTATTGTAGTAGGTAGTAGCACTTAGTCAAATACGCATTCTGTCAAGCACGCAGTTAAGAGTTAACCAAATGTGTTCGACCAAATGCGTATTTGAAGTGCTAATAACAATCAAATATAATGCTGTGTGTGCGCGTTTTTTATTTTTGTTGTAATTGAACATCATAATAGCTAAAATAAATTGTCTGTAAATATGTGTGATAGTCCTGAATTTGTGTTTAGTAAATGAAAGATTATTTTAGTCTTTAAAAAAATAGAATTTAATTCGGCATTCAAACTCCAAACAGCAATTCGTAAAGTAGATTCTTCTCCATCACATTGTTACACTCTACTGAACTAAATTAAATAAAAGCTTTTAAAATATAAACGTCCTAAGTAATGAAAATAAAAGCAAAACATAAGTGGTTTAATATATTTATTAAAAAAAAATACAAAACAAAAAAAGTCTCATCCATGCCTGCTATACTAACGTTATAATAAGTACCTAGACATCGGATTATAATGCATTTGCATATTTTCAGCGTTATTGAACATTTTAGTAGGTACGTTACTATTCTGCTTATTTCAGTAGTTAAATGTGTCAGACGAGATTGTATTATGCGGAAACGGCAGAGAGCCGCAGGCAGTGGCGTGCTGCGCGTGCGTCTCACGAGTAGTAGTAAAGTAAGTTTTTAACAATAATCTTTACAAAAAGACAAAATCCGCTAAACACGAGCAAGCGAGACACTAGAGTGTTATATTTATATTATGAAAATTATCGTAAATTCATAGTAATTATAATTTTATACATATTTCGCCCTTTTTTAGTGCATATTTGTATGCATATTTTGGTACCTATTTGATAGTGCATATAATCCGATGTCTAGTTTTTACAAAATAAACTAGTAAATGTGTGTTAACAAGTTATATACATAAATTATATATTATTATTATAGTGCTAAAACCGTGAAATAACATCGTTTGGGGCACCACATTATGTGGCTATGAACTACTGAAACTAACAATAAGAGATTCTGGTCACAATAAAATGGCTAAAGCTGCATTATAGTTCTATAAAAGAAATTGACGGTACAAGAACGTATAGGTCAAGTTATGCTGTTTGCTTGAATATTTTACTTCATAACCAGTTGTCATTGAACTATAATGCGGCACTGCTACGTTCAACGTAGATATGCCATGAATGAAGCTATATAAATATTATGCTGCCCGATGACTATAATTTTCCAAAAATACTTCGTAAAGTCCATCCGTCTATATAAAATACATCTTCACATTTTAACACTAAAAGAGACCAATATATTGCGATTAAACTCTAAAATAGACAATAGTTTTTAAATATTTTATCTTATTATGACAATAATATATTACTTTTCGAGTCTTTTTTAGCAATAATCTAATACTGAAAAAGTAAACGACATCATCGATGAGATATTCATACCAACTTACAAAATGTTGATATGTTAATTAGCAAGATTAGAGATTACATTTAAAGTAAATGAAATATCGAAAATAAAAATGAACCTAGGTTCTAGGTCTGAGTTAATCGTTTTAATTGCAATGTCCCTCTTTTCCAAAAGCTTTTAAAAACAAAATTTATAGAACTGTTTACACCAGAAGGAATAAGAGTTGGCACTAATATAGAACTAGTTACTAGACCAAGCGGAGACCCAAACTACAAATATAAATAAATATTCTTATTTCTAATCAATTCCAAACTAATTTCTAAACGAGTTTGGGGCTCCGTTTTCACAAGCACCTTAAAACATTAGTAAAAAATATTTCTTTCCATATAATTTCTGTGTTTCTATACTATTTATACTAAAATTATAGCTTCTTTTTCACGAATGGAAGAATGCTTAAAACATCGAATGAGGATCCGTTAATAGTAAAAGAATATTACTCTATATTAAAGACTAGAGATTAAAACATTCATAAAGACAATCGCGTTATAATATAGCTCACTCAAGGTGGCCGGCTCGAAGCGAAAGACAAATAAAAACATTCGAGCGAAATAAGCCTGAAACTTCCGGCAAACCAAAACATCGCTACATACTTCTAGATTGATCATTTTATGTAGAAAGGGGGCGTAAGGTAATATTTAGTTACGAAACTTACAAAAAAATCTCTCCTTCACCCACGATGTCATTTTCACAAAATGTTCTTTTCGCAAAATATTTTTTCAGCTAAACTTATTTTACAAAAATTTCACTCAAAGGTGGCGCTCAACGCAACCAAAAGAACATTTAGCGAAAAGGACATTTTGAGAAAAGGACATTTTGCGAAATCGATATCATAATAATTATATGCCGAGACGCTTGATATTTCTAACAGATATTAGCAATATGTTCAAACTACCCCCTTTATACATACATAATCTGACTTTATACGTCAAACCGTCCACGCGTACTACAAACTATATCGCTACAAAGCTGCCTTGAGATATTTCCCGCATGAAAAACTGTGCAAAGTAGAAAGTGAAGTAAAGCACAAAATATAGTACAAATTTCTATGAATTAAAAAAAAAACTACAATTGAATACTTTTTGGAACTCAAAAATCCTCTTTATGCGGCATCTAGTCCTTGTTTACAAATAAACTCAAATTTATTTTGAGCTTTCGTACAAGACTCTTTCGATGGCTTGCAAAAGAGGCATATGGTTCTTAAGAGGTTCCCGATTTTTTCATCTGTAACTTTGAAAACTTTCATTCAATTATATTTCTATTTAAGTTGAATGTACTATAGTTATACATATAACCACATGCAGCAAATATCCGTACGCATCTTAAAACTAAACTAAAACGTGTACGCGAGACAAAAATGCTAAAATCGCGAGCCGGCGCAATGAAAAATCAACCTTAACGCTAAACAATAAGTGTCGGAATGAGACCGTCAGACCGCGTGCAATACAAGCTATACTTTAAATATGCGTGTTCAAATAATAAGGTGTTCGTTATCGTTATGTCGAAGGAAGGTGATTCGCGTTGTGCGGCATCAATGGACCTGGAACCAATTGTTTATTTTGATCATACACGCAAACGAGATTGGATAAGCAGTGCTTGATATTCTGCACTTAAAGTCTAAACGGTTAAAAATGTTACGATGCAAAATGTCAAAATCCCGAAATGTCAAGTCAAGTTCAATCGTACCGATACCCACGGGAAAATAGTGTTATCAAATCAGTAGCAATGTTTATCTTATCTTATTTAGCCGTTTATCTATTAAAATTAATTATATCTTTAAAATTAATTACTGTTTTAAAATGATCACTTTGTGCTTTTTGCGACATGGAAATTTGGCAACGGGGACATTTTGAGATTTGAACATTTTGCATACTGATAATGATATTTTGCGTATTTGGCATTATGCTTATTTATCATTTTGCTACCTACCTCCTGCGGCTGCGGCTGCGGCGTGTGTCGGGGCGGCGCGGGCTCCACGGTGAGCAGGCGCGGCTTGTCGTCGCGCGGCTCGCTCTCCGCCCCCGCGCCCGCGCCTGCGCCCCCTCCCCCGCTGCCGCCCAGGGACATTGCCTTCAGAGCCTCCAGGACGCTGTCCATGCTGACGGTTGGGGTGCTGTCGCCCTCGCCCTACAGGTTGATATAAAACATGATAGGAATTAGGAATCAATCATACTGAGTGCCTTTTACCAACATAGGAACACAACGCAGATTCTCTCGTTACGTAACTCATTGAAAGACTTTAGAAAAGGAAAAATAGAATTGCTGCATGAAAATCAATTAAAATTCATTGTGTTCTCAAGAAATAGCACATCTGTCAATGAAGATGACAATAAATAATAGGAGACCTAATTTGCTTCCTTGCGGTACTCCATCACTGGTTATTACGACAAGTACATGTTAATTTGATATTTAAAACACACTTTGTGTCGAAATACATTCTTAATACATGCCTTACTATTTTAGAAGCCATTACTGTTTTGGTTGGGATGAGATTTGACTGAATTTCAGTGTTATTTTAAATAATTAAGTGTATCAAAAGCTTTGCTAAAAACATCTGCAAATCTCGGCATGAATATAAATTATTTCTTTTTTAGATTTCTTACAAATCATCTTGGTTATTTATTTAGGTGGGTCGCTAAAATTAACGAAAAATAAAAATGGCTTCACTAATATACTGTTACTATTAAATATTATTAGCTATTAAATTTTATTTTATTTTACTATAACTTACCTTCTGTGGTCCAGGCTTGAAGAAGTGTAGGTAGCAGAACCCACGGAAGCCCTAGAAATGAACAACAGAAAATGAAAACCTAGACTAAGAAAAATTCTAGACCACATTTTACTGGTTATATTGAGTTGCAAGTTCCTTACCTTCCACACCATGATCTGAGGCTTGACTCCGCGCTCGGACAGCGCTTGCTTCAGGTCACGCACTCGAGTGTTGGGGCCGATGTTAGAGATCTGAGAGACAAGAATAAACTACTCAACAAACACGTTGCTGTAATTTTTTATTCAAATCAATACTAATAATTATAAATGCGGTCTGTTTGTTTGTTTGTTGCTCAATCACGCCTGAACGACAGAAACGATCTTGATGAAATTTGGCAGAACGATAGATGGTAACCTAGAGACGGACATAGGCTACTTTTTATCGCAGTAAAATATATCATTCTCACTAAAGCGGAAAGCTAAATTTTAGCCTACGAGGACTGATGTAAAACTCAGTGAAAAATATGTAAGAAATCATTGAAGTCGGCTTTTAGACGCGCTGACGTCCAGCCGTAGACATATCTCAATAATGAAGGGCATAGGCCACAAAAAGAAACACAAATCCTGAAACACGATATTGGAGTTTTCATGGCGAATTGCATATCGGTCCCTCTAGTAGGACTTCGGACCTTTGATTACAATACTCGATTAGATTGGTATAGTACTCGTGTTCCATCGGCCAACTGGCCTCGACCAACATGACACTCTTCAAAATTATGTTGATATGAATATGGAAAGAAAGCATGGATACTGCATATCATACCTTGACGGAGAAGTCAATGACGGGTCTCGGTCGCTTGGTGCGTCGTGGTTTGGTCTCCCTGGTCTCCCCGTCCTTGCCCACAGACTTGTTGCTGTTGCGGCGTCGCGCGGCGCGGCGCGGCTTGCCTGAGGTTTTGCCCTCTTCGCCTTCGGTTGTGTTGCCCTGGAAAGGAGGAATGTTAGTTTATTAAAATCATAACAATGTCAAGTCAATTGACTCCTTTACATTACAGCGACTGAAGCGCCGCGTGATCGCGATTGTCAGTGGCATACAAGCTTGCAGCGCCGCACTCGCTCGTCTGTTGTGACGGTAACGCACTTATAAATAACCCCATTCAAACGCCACTTTTCAGTTCTTCAGTCACGATCACGCTACTAAAATGCCTAAATATGAAAGCACTCTGTACACGGGTAGAGTAGACGGTAGAATAGAGTGGTAGAGTAGAGTCAGCAAAGGAGACATCTTCGCAGGCCCGCTTGGTAGAGCAGGCTTTAGTTATATAAAGCGTTTACCTCTCCCTCGCTCTGGCTCTTGTGGCTGCGTGTGCGGCGGCGAGTGCGGCGCGGGCGCTGCGCGGTGCGCTCCTCCACATCAGTGTCCACTTCTTTCAAGGTGCAGGCACGACCCGCTCTATAAACAAAATATATTTATATATAGAAAAATCTATCTAGAATCTAGATAAATCTACGCAAAAGCAAAGATGCAGATGTAAGTTTATAGGCTTCTGGTTGTTACTTACAGCATCTCAACATCTCGCAGTTGTCCTAGAATAGGCATGAGCTGGATGCGGCGGTTGGACAGTAGATGCCACAGGATGCCGGCCGGGCGCTGCGACATGCGCTGGGTTTCTATCACCTGTGAAAAAGATACAATTTAATATTAAAAAGTGAATAAAGAAGGTAAGTTTGGGAAATGGGTGGGAATAAAGGGGGTAAGGGAATGAATTAAAGGTAATGGAGTGAATGAGTGACGTAAAAGCGTGAATAAGGGAGGTAATAACGTGAATGAAGGAGTTGCGGTAGGACGTGCATGAGGGAGGTAAGTGCGTGAATGAGGGAGGTAAGGGCGTGAATGAGGGAGGTAAGGGCGTGAATGAGGGTGCTAAGGGCGCGAATGAAGGAGTTTTGGGGTAGGGCGTAAATGAGGGAGGTAAGGTCGTCCATGACGGAGTTAACGGCGTGAATGAGGCTACCTCGCTCATTGCGTGAATAAGGGTGGTAAGGGCATGAATGAGGGAGGGAAGGCCTGAAAGACTTTTGTACCTGTGTTGGTGTGACAATAATGTCGATTGGCACGTCGTGAGGACCGAACAGCTCGGCGGGCAGTGTGTCAAACACTTGGCAGTCGTGGACAGTGGTCGCCACCAGCGTGTTGGGCTTCATGGCTTTCATGTGCATCATCAGGCCGAACTCGAGATCGCCGTAGCCTGTGTGAAATCAAGTAATGGTATAGTACATATACGTCCCTGCGAAGGGCACGAGCCTACACGGTATTTAGGGCGGTCGGGCCTTAGTGGACCACATGGTCCCAGTACGGATTGGTCGACTTCACACACACCCTTCGAACCACGACCTCCTGCACATGAGGCAGCGGCCCTATCCACACTACACCATCGGGCTTGCATAAGTCTCATTGTATTCGGAAGCCAAAAAATATTTTCATATTCTAAGAGAATTTCTTTCTGAACGTTGTTCAGTTCTTTGATCGGGTCTTTTGTTCACAGTCTCTTAGGCCCGTATTTGTAATCAGCTCTCAAGAGTGACAGCGAGTTTGAGTTCGTATCAGAAATGTCATTTCAGTACAAAACGACCTGTCAAATCCATACTTAATATTGCTCTCAATCTTGAGATCGCTTTATAAATACGAGCCTTATATTTACATCATGTGTTTTCTTACCTCGTCCTTTGCCGATACGGTAACCCTCCTTGGAGACGGCAACCGATCCCATCACAACCAAATCTAAAGAAACTGTGTCCTCAATACCTGTAATAAGGGAAAAAATATTTAATATTGTGTACATCAGTAGCGGGATATAATACTCATCATCATCATTAGCTTACTATTCCATGATGGACTGGAAGTGATAGAAAAACATAGAATGTGCCAGCTGCAACTCCTCCCGAGCATGCTGTAAAAATCAGCTAAGGGATTCGAGGGTTTCAGTCTTGTTATTTAGGAGATGGGCTGACAACCAATCACTATAATATACAGTTCTATCTGGAATAACCCTTAAACTTGTCAGACGTGGCGAAACGACATTTGTTTACGTCGTTTTTTGCTGTGCCTACCCCATTAGGGATAAAGGCGTGATTTTATGTATGTATCATCATTAGCCTGCGTCAGTCCACTGCTGGGCATAGACCTCTCCTATGGCACGCTAGTCAGCCGTCCAGACGCTCATTTCGGATGACATACTATTTTTTTTAAGGAAAAATATAACTCCTAAGGGAAAATTTGATTAAACATTTTACTATAACAGTTATTTCTTAAAAATGAAACATATTTCGAGCTTCTAGAAATCATTCCATGTATCATCCAAATGTTAAGCCAATGTAAATAATGTTTATTGTTCGAGGTTGTTCATTTTGGAATACGGAAGTTCCATTTCTATATTTTCATGATATTTGTACAAGTGTTAAAGTGTTTAATGATCAGTGGCAGCAATCACTTCCGTAAATATAATCGGGTTGTTAGTATTCTTAATTCGGTTTTTCATGTCATTGCTTACCAATAGGCTTGCCGTAAGTCTCCATGCCGTTGCGGGAGACTGCTTTGCGGATGGCTGCCGGGCCGGTCTCTCCTTCGGGCAGTTCTAGACGGTTCAGAAAGCCGGTTTGCAGACGTGGCACTGGCACGTATAGCGTCTTGTGCTGTTCCAGGCAGATCACTCTGGAAAAAAATGTACAATTTAGTTGATGAACGAAAGTTAATGTCCAGGCTTCAGTCATGTCATTATGGCAGCCTTATAGAAGCATGTTAATTATCCAAAGATCAATTTGGCAGAGCGGTGCAACGTCATTCTAAAGGACGCAAGTTCAAATCCTGCCCGCGGCGAATTAATAATTTTCTACTTTTTATATTTATAAAATAAAATGTCAGCCTATCTCCTAAATTACAATACTAAAAGTACTGAAACCCTCGAATCCCTTAGCTGATTTTTACAGCATGCCCGGGAGGAGATGCAGCTGGCATATTCTATGTTTTTTTATCACTCCCAGTCCAGCATGGAAGCAAAAAATATTATATTGCGAGAAAAGAAAAAAATTTTTAGATGATTTACCCTTTCGCAAATAAAATACCAGTACAATTTCTAGATTCGTTTTTCTCCCATATTTACATGTTGGCAAGAATGTTTGATGTGAAATGAATGCGTATCGAACAGATAATTTATTCAAATAGATTTGTAATTCAATACCACTGTTCACGGAAGCAAATAATTATTCAAAACAAAAAAGAAAAACATAAAAATTTTCTCACATCTTTTTCGCTAGTAAACTAAAGAAAAATACTAACGTATCCCCAAAATAGAAGTCGTCTGAATTGTGATAGAGCACAAAAACTGTGGAACAATGAAATATCTTCGTGTCATTTAAGACGGTGAAATCACGAAAGCGAGACCAGAATCATTGAAGAGTGAGATATTTTTTTTACGTTCGTTTAATCTGCGGACGCAAAGATCACAAATTTTAGGTGTTAAATTGTCTCGAGCGTTCCGATTTAGATGGTATAGTATCATAAGATTCCACATTATCTACAGAAATGTATATTAATAATCACGGTTGTGTATGTTCTAAGCTAATCCAAATGTGTAATGTTAGGTACAAGGCCGAAACTCCACGTGGCCAGCAAAAATTGCGGATCTTCTAATGATTAGACAACTTTCTCAATAGAATAGAATACAATTTCCCTTCAAAAATACGCGAAGGGCAAATTGTTTTGAAGAAGTGCATTACTTTTTTTACACTGTATATTTTTACCTAATCATGTAACATTATTCGGTGATGGCGACGTATGTATGGTAAACATGTGATATTTTATCAGCAGTTTTGTTTGTTATGTATATCATACTATGTTATGGATATAGGTAACTAGATATAACAAGGGTTATCGCATAATATGTAGGTCAAGTTGCATTTGGGTGCAAGTTGAAGATCCAGTGACATAGTGATTCAGTCTTCTATACCTAAGTAGAAGTAAATATATGTTTGGCGAAATGTTTTTAATGAAATCACGTGATGGATTTTTCGGAGTTATTTTGGAGAATGTTAAACCATCGTAGGTATATGGTCAAAACTTCAAGGCACAAGCCTTGTCTCACAACAAACAAGTAAGCGGTGACAAATATTCAATACCGCTACTACTATGCACTGGGAGTGAAGCATGGAAGCAAATGGCAAACCACTGGGTTGGGAAGGCAGTTTCATTTACCTCTGGACTTTAGTGTGAGGGCAATGTCTGCAAAAGCAGTCATAAAAATATTTCAGCGTGAAAACCGGCATTTTTACATAATTTAAGTTGCGGGCTACATGCCGATAGGAATGTGTTAGGTAAGAATATCAGTTATGGTTGCACAACGGTAATCAGTGTAGCATGTTCAGCCGACGGTATAAACTAACCTTAGAAGCGATAAGTTGGAAACAGTACCTAAAACTATTTGAAGTTTTTAAGTCTTTTTGTTTTTATTGCTCAAGTTTTATACATACATACATACATAAATCACGCCTTTGTCCCTATTGGGGTAGGCAGAGCGTCAACGACCTAAACAAAGGTCGTTCCGCCACGTCTGACAAGTTTTGAGGGTTGTATAAGATAGATGTGTGTGTATATTGCTGTAGTGACAGGTTGTCAGCCCATCGCCTAAATTGCAATATACTAAAACCCTCGAATCCCTTAGCCGGTTTTTACAGCATGCCCGGGAGGAGATGCAGCTGGCACTTTCTTTGTTTTTCTATCGCTCCCAGTCCAGCATGGAAGTTACTCAAGTTTTATACTGTTTGGTTTTATTTTTCTGTTGAGATATGCCCCTTTAGACCTTGTAGATGTATAAGGAAAGTTATAATGAGGAAAATAGAGACAACCAGCTTAAGTAATGAAGTACGTCTACTAGGTCAGGGTGTGTAATCTTGGGATGATGTGTACGATCAGTTACGAATTCAAGCTTTGGAATCCTGACCTGGTGGTCTATAGGAAACTCAGTCAGACACACTTTGGGAGAGTAAAGAGAAACTATAATGTCTCATTTTATAATTTTTATAATGTTTTTGTAAGTTGCCCTATGTAAACATCAGAAAGTAACTTTGTTTTATTAGTAGGAAGAATAGTAGGACAATGGGAACTGGTGATATTATTGACAAATACTTATAATAATCTTATATCTCGTGGTAATGCTCTGCCTACCCCATTAGGGATACAGGCGTGATTTTATGTATGGATGTATGTATCTATCTCATGGTAAACATGTGTACTATCTTACAAGTTTAGGTTTATGCATTTCTTGTAGAAATTGAAACTGTATTGTAGTCTGTAGTGTTCCTTTTATGAAAAATCCTGATACCTGGTTTTGGGAGGTTTAGTTTTTTTACTTTTTAAAAAGCTAAGATTGGAATAGCAAGTACGCTTATGTTATTAATATGCAAGACGCAATAATAATGCTTTGTTATGAAAAAAAAAACGAACTAATTATGTCCCCCTTTTTTCACGCACGTAGCACAGTACCTACTTGTTCAAGATTTATCAATTATCATAGTGTTTGTTTATAAGTTGCTGCAAGTAAAATTCCGATTAAGTTGAAATTTAATGCCTAGCCAATGTGTAGAAAATTGAACGCAGAATGATATACTGCGCAGTTAAAAATATACATAGATTTATAAATGTAGGTAGAATATCAAAATCAATACTTCGTGATTTCAAGACTTTACCGACGTAAAAATCAGTAACCAGATTTAAAATGAGTTTATAATTTGGAATCCTACTAATATCATAAAATGCGAAAGTTTGGAAGTTTGAATGTTTATTACTCAATTAAATCACGCTTCAACCCCTGGGTGGATCAGGAATAAACTGGATGAAACTTGGCACACCATATAGGTTAGGTTCTGGACATAGGCTAACCTTTTTTAAGCTAGTGTTAAATAAACATAAAATGTAACTAGATCATCTTGGTATTTTTAAAAGCTGCAATAAACATAGATAAATTATGCCTCTAACCCTTACGGGGAAGGCAGAGCGTTAACGACCTATAGTAAAAGACACAAGTTTCCGAAACGTCTGACAAAATTTTGATGATAATTTTAGATGGGAATGTGTACTGCTTTGCTATAACCACTAAACTGACAGATGGTTAGCCCATCGCTGCGGGTAAGACAAGCAGCTGGTAAATTCTATGTTTTCATAGCTAAGTAAACAATTTAGTAGCGATTATACGTGCCAATCTAGCCCTGAGAACTATTTGGCGGACTGAAAATCGTCAACAGAGGTCAATGATCCCATTACACCTACACACAATGGATATATGCGCAACGGTGTTCGTTTTTAATCTAGTCTTATTTTTTTTTATTATTCGGAATGGGTTTGCCCTTCACTCTAGACACCTTGGTCAGGAATGACCGTGACAGAGTCGACGATGGAGCGAGTAAACCCAGAGGATGCCTGTTAAGGCAGTGGCATTCTCACGCACCGACGGAACACAGCAAGCTGTTTGGCGCCGGACTCCGGTGAGAGGGTGGTAGCCAGCCAGGCGGCCCCTTGCGGAGCCTACCACCGCTTTGTTGGGATCATTCAGCCGGACTTATTCACAGGCTAGCCTGTGCTGACGTTGCCCGGGGTGGACCACTAGGACTAGGAGGTAGATCCCATCACACCCCAACCCCAAGTCTTAGTACACGTATTTAATAACAAAGAGGAAAATTTTGTAGGTATACGTATTTTTGTTTGTTACCAATAAACTGATTTTAAAAATTCTATACCAGAATTAATAAGCTATGTTTGCTGTAATTATGTAAAGGCGATGCGGAAAGTACTTACTTACTTTCTACAGAAAAGTCGACTCGTTCGTCAACTCGCACGGCAATAAACTCGCACGGCAATAAACTCGCACGGCAATTAACGTACCGTGCGAGATGACGACACTTTATTTATTTATTTTACCATTCGCCAACTCGCACGGTCATACAAAGTACAGTCAGATGCAAAAGATTTTGAACTCAATATTATTAAGAAAATATTATTAATTATTTTAAATAAGATTTTAGCATCTGACTGTACAAAAGTAGCTCACGTTTTTTATGGCCGTGCGAGATGATGAACAGCAAAATTAATAAAATTGAATTTCGTCAACTCGCAAGGTAATTAAAATCCGTGCGAGTTAATTGCCGTGCGAGATGACGAATGACTAGAAAATTCCTGTTTCCACAGAAAATTACAATTAGCACATAGCAACACTACAAAAAGGACTTTTTCCAAGTTCCTTCACAATTTATAGTTGCCTACAAAATCAATTTATTTTTTTAAATAATATGACTTCATTCTTTTGATAGCAGAGTAATTTTCTGTAATATTATGAAGCAAAGAAAAAACTGTTTATGTTTGATACTTAAAAACTTCTGGGCCAATTTTTCATCATCCATCATAAATCTGCAATAAGATGAAGACTGAATACTGCTGAGGTCTGGATAGTTAGAAAGAAATCAACATATACCTGACAGGCTCCTGCGGCTTATCCGGGTTCACTTTCACAGTGTTGGCATTCTTGAACACCTCCAGTTCTGCCAACTTGGCAGCAGCCTCCGGGGCTCCCTAAAAAAGATTATTATTGTTTATTTCTATAATGTCTAATTAATACAAACTGCATCTAAACTAACAGGTTGTTCCTACTTCTCGGTCGTTTGAACTGGATTTTAAAGTTGAATGTTTTGTATGTAAGTTTGTAACGAATAAACTTGAAAACTACTATACCGATTTCGAAAATTCTTTTACCATTAGAAAGCTGTGTTCACTCTGAGTAACATAGGCTACTTTTTACCGCGGGAAAATACCTGATTCCCACGGGAAGCTTTTGCCAGCTTAGCGGCTAACCCAGCTGTCAAGAGTTTTGAATATGCCAATGCTTAGCAATGGGCTCTGAAAAGGCTTTACGCCTAATATCTCCAATATTAACTTAGTTCATTACCTTGAAGTTTGGGATGCGATTGTAGACCGGGCGGGGGAACATGGCCAGGCCGTTGGTCTCCAGGTGCCTCCATACTTTCTGACGGAAGGACTGCTTGGTCACCTCCTCCGGCACAGGCTTTTTGGCTAGGGAAAGAGACATCTGTGTTATAGTATTTTTATCTCACGACTGCCGCTCGGCCATATTTGTGATGGTGCGTACCTTTACTATTCCGAGCCGAGGTATGTAAATTTAAACACAAGTATGGCAAAGCGGCAGTCATGAGAAACTATTTAGAATTTAGAATTCTGATTTTTTTCCAAGAAACAGTTGTAGAATAGGGTTTAACTTTACTGAACAGCTGTCAATATCACAAAGAATTCTTTTGGAAAATAATAAAAATATATATTCCTAATACAAAATTACGATTATGAGGAAGAAAATAAAGCTGCCCAGAAGAATTTCTTTTTGAAAGAAATTGTTTTGTTTTGTTATCTGAGCAGTAAGCGAACATCCCAGTCTGTTTTCATACTGACAAAAAACTATCTCTATCTCTATCAGAAGTGTATGGCCAGATTCACATAATATAACTGTAATATGAAACATGTTATTAGTATGAGAAAGGAAATTAAGATAGCTAATAATAAATAAATAGTACCTAGTTAATGATCTTGCGTTCTGTTCACTTCATCAGTAGTAAATTATGGTGTTTACTATAAATAAACTACTTAAGTGCCATGCATGATATCTTCATCGATAGGCACATTATGATTTTTGTTTACTAGTCATTATCAGGATGTAAATAAGGTTTATTTTAGTACTGCTCATTATGGATATAAATTTTGTATGCTGTCAACCTTATATTAAATATCTCATTTAGTGGAAAATGTGATCTTAACCACCCAGTTACTTAGATCTAAAAACTATGCCACCAGAGTACATGGGGTAGGTACATGGGGACAACATAAGAAGATTAAAAGAAAATAAGTCAGTAAGTACCTTCATTTTGGAAAATTACTATTCAATAAAGATATAATAATCATTTGATAGCTCTATGGAATTCACGTGAATCTTCAAGCTAAACGTGGAACAACAGTGGGTAGCATAACACCTGAATACACATTAATAGTTATACAACTTATACCTTGCTGTCTGAATTGAGTAAATATATCTTTGTCATTGTTCATAGTCTAGATAACATTTTTGGGTTTAATGTATATCACTTTAAATTATATGAAAATCAAGTTTATTGTTCCGATTCAGGTTTGCGGGTCTGGCTAGATTTTAATTGTAGCAATTTACACAACTGGTCTGCATACAATACTATGCAAACTGTATTTTATATTTTGCTAAAATAAGTTCATTCAACTCCGTGGAAAGGGAAAGAAGGGATATTATAGAAATAAACTGAATCTAGATTATGGGAGATCAAGCAATAAAGCTGTAATTATGTGCAGGTAGCAGGTTGTTTTTTATCTGACTGATGTGATAAGGATGGTTAATTCTGTAGTAGGAAGGTACCTAAGTATTCAGTATTCTCTTCTTATTATAAAGCAGGTTTAGTAGGTATTGATCAACGACCCAATAAATAAACCCTGGTGTCAGAGTTTTAGGATAGACTAGACAGACATACTATAGATTGCCTTATAAGACTAGTGATGTAATATAATGCAGGAAGGCCTTCAAATTGATGATTCAGTGCAAATAGAAAATCTAAATTTATTCTAGATTAAAGCAAATATGACCTCACACAATTTGATTTGAAGGTAGACCTGAAAACAGGTGAAGCAATATAACATAAACTCGCTTTTCCAGTAACTTTTTTCAACAAAGAGTAGTCGAAAGTACCAGGAAATTATGAAACGAAATAGATGGTTTCACAGGCCAACAAATCTATTGCATTTTAACAAAGTAGGCAGTGCTAAAGAATGTGACTTACCTACGTTTCACTCTAATTGAGCTACCCACAGTACTTTTTTAATTATAATCAACCCAAATACGAATAATCCATGCACGAAACGACCAAATGCAAGTGAAATTATGATTGCGCTTCTGAATTATTGAAACGCATTCCAAAAGAATTTTTATCGAATCCGATTCATACAAGTGGTGGGTACTTCGAAAACCATGTTAAAAAATAATCTGGAACATTGCAAACACGTTTTCACGCACCATGGAAGCCGCAGTAACAAAATATCAAAGAAAACAGTGGAATAATGATTGTTGTTCCGTAAATTTTGACAATAAATATGAAACTTACTGATTTCCGTGGCCGCCGGCACTTCTTCTCCGTTCTGCATCTTGAAGATTTACTGCAATCGGGAGGAATTCGAGAGTTATTTCGATGATTTACACGAAAATCATCAATTTATTTTGGAAATAAAATCTATCCGCCGGACGGAACCGTCACACACAAAAATAGAACGCGAATAAAAAACAAATGCCACCAACTTCACGACGCAAAAGTCAGTTGTGCCAACTTTGACAATTAAAAACTGGTCTGGAGTGCGTTCAGACGACCCAGTATAAATGTTATACCGTACGAGTTTCATACTTCCGGGACGCACTGAACGTGCACTTTAGCCGCTGTCAGATAAAATTTCACTTTCGGTGCGTCTCTGAACGGGCAGGATAAAAATTAACCTGGTCGAAATTTCATCTGACAGGCGCCTCTGAACGGGCAGTATAAATTTTAACCAGGTTAAATTTCGATCGATCGAGCGGCTCTGAACGTACCCCAGTTTTCATTGGCAATAATGTTTCGGTAAATTATCGGTTTTTTGTCTATGATGGCAGCTGCTTTTTTCGCAAACTAAAAGTTTTAAGTAACTAGTTAGAAAGGGACAAAACATTCAGAATTTTCTCATTTTGAAATAACTATTGCGCTATAATCGCGTGTAATCATGCTAATTTATTGGCGCCAAATTCAAATAAATCTACGTGGTCGCCGAACAACGCCAACAACTCAAAACTATTTTTATCCATGCTCGCTCTCTCACACAACTATTTTTTCAATAGCTTCATAGCACTGTATCGTAGTCACACCGTAGTCACCGTAGTTTAAAAATAACTAAGGAAGGATGAAGACGTTGACACCATTGAGTCACAAAACAAAAATAATAGTGAAGTAAATGCTTTATTTTTTACACATAAATGCGATTATCATTATTAATACTTAACTACAATAAATAACTTATTAATTAGCATGGAATTATCGAATAGTTTGGGACATATGCAGTGGGGTCAGCATTAATTCGAAGGCTGCGTCCTTTAGGTTTGCTCCTCGAAGATTAGCCTCATGTAGATCGCTGCCGGATAAGTCACAACTCTGAAAAAAAATAAACTTTAAATATAATTTTTGTTAGGAAAATAAAATACCTAGAGATGAGTACCTATTCTTACTGATAATGATGTGATCAAGGCGCTTAAAATTACCAAGCATCTAAAATAATCAAAATGCTAAAATGACCTACATACGCTTTTGTTATTCCTTTCGTAATCCAACGCGGTCTTCGATTTTTATTTGATAGGTACTTTAACTTTTATTTCAGGGAAACATAAATCAAAGAAAAGGACAAAATGTAGCCGCGTACAGCAATCGCCTTTGCTGACTGTACATGAAGGGGGACAGTTACCATCCGTTCCAGGATATTTGCTAAGTCAGCCTGTACGATACCTGAGGGAATATAGAATGGTATTCTGGTATTCTGACCCGGCATCACAATGACTATTGGCATTAAGTTCGTGCCTACCTCCAAATCAGCGCCAGCTAGCACAGCCGTTCTGAGATCACAGTTTTGCAGGTTTGCGTTCTTTAGCGTCGCTACTCGAAGGTTCACGCCCGCCATGTTGCTGCCTTCCAAGTTGGCACCTGCTCAAAAACATACACCGAATGTAAGGGACAGCGTACCGAAAACTGTAAGGGGTTGCTCAGTCAAAGAAACTGAACAACTTTCAGCAGGAAATTCTTTTAGGAAATGAAAAAGAAATTTAGCTTTCCCATACAAATAGTCTGATCATATTGTCGGAAAGCTTTTTTTTTTCTGAATGAATTTCCTGGTGAAAGTTGTTCAGTTTCGTTGACTGAGCAACCCCTATCAGTTTCTGGTATTCTGTCGCTTACACTCAGAAGATGTAGATAATAAATAGTGCAGTAACTTCGACAATGTAACATTGTATTGGCTTTGGCTCAATGAACACACATGCCTTTTGAAGCAAGTAAAGCATTTTATAACTTGAGCATGAGGTCAATCAAGCCATGAGACCACCTAATTATGGTGCATTTTATAATAATAAAATAAGTAAATTATATAATATAAATAAGGCAATAAAATATAATTTGTTTTAAAATTTCATTATTAATTAGTAACAGCCTTCAGCAGGTCTAACATATTAGCTGTGGCATTAATTTGTAGTCGAATTACCTAAGAAATATTTTTTCAGCAGTTACTTTACCCACATCTAACCCTTACTGATGAAGATATAAAAATGCTTAAATATTATCCATGATAATGAGATTCCCACACATATCTTTTTTGTAAATCCCTTCTAAGGTTACCTTTTAAATTAACTCCCTCCATAATGGCTCTAGAACCCGCTGGGTCCTCCATATTACAGCCCTTTAAGTTACCACCTGAAAAATTATAGTTTTATATCTTTGGTTTGCCAATAAGTATTTTTCAAATTTTGTTTATTTGTTAAAAACAATCTAGAAACCAAATAACAAACAAAGGGTAAAATTAAAATAAAATATGCTCTCAATAATTTTTGACATTTTCAACTGCTTATGCTTCAGAAGGCAGATAGATTGGAAAACTTTAAAAGAATCTAAAATTGTGCCTAGATTTATAACTGTGGCAATATTGGAATAGAAAGCCAAATATCACTGTAGTTTAAGTAATTATTTTTAGTCTTAAGTTATTTACTAGAAAGATAATATTTTTATCTCATTTTGTGGTTTTTGAAATCAACTGAGCATTTTTACCTTCCATATTGGCACAAAGGGCCTTGACTCCTAGCAACTGGGCTCCTTCTAAGTTGGCATGTGAAAGGTCCGCTCGCTCCAAACAGCAGTGTGATAGATTTGCACCACTCAAATTGCAACGTGACAGGCAGGCATACTGAAAATAGAAGGAATATGGGTTAATTCTAAAATCTAAGAGTTGAATTTAAAACTGGAACACAGATAGTCAGCAATAATAAGATGATATCTGAATTTACAACTGGGATAGCTTAAATTAAGAGAATAGGTAGTGAACTATCTGAGATGAGTATCTAAAAATTTTATTAGTTAGTACTGAAGATTTATTTTTTCCAAAATGTAAGTACCAATCTACCAATATCATCATTCACAACATCAAGTACATACCTTAAAGTTGATAAACCGCAAGTCAAGCCTGCTCAAGTCAGCGCCGGCCAAATTGACACCCTGAAACCGGAGCTCGGATGCAGTTGATGTGGTAATGATGGAATGGATCACATCCATCCGGGTCAACGACTGCTGGTTATCCATGCTCCTATTTTCCTCAATAAGCTGATGTAAATGCGGTATCATGGAATCTATGCCTGTAAATGAAAAATTAAAAACTATTTTTCAAATTTGGAATTTCATGTTTTTAAGAATCTGCATCGGCACAAATAAATAAAAATCTGAACTTGACTCTCTGACTAAATATTTGAATAACCAATCAATCTAATAGGGTAGATAGCGGCCTTTTACAGACCCACAGTATCCCTTATGATACTACCAGTGGAATTGGATCTGTAACAGGTATGTCTTATAATTTTTTGTTTTTTGTATAAAGGACCTTCCATATCTTACCATAGAACACAGCTTCCTCCAAAACTCCTTTAGGATTAACATGCTTATCCAGAATAACATCTCCATGCCTCAAATAATTAAGAATAGGCTCAAAATACTCAGGACTTCGATCAATCAGGTAAGCGCCTTTTTCATCTGTAGCACTAGGGTTCATTAAGTACACATTATTATCATCTGCAAACATCCTAGCCAACATTGACAAAGGCTCTTTAGCTAGAAGTGTTGCCCGAGAAGTTGTGAAGTGTTTCCCACCAACGTTTAACGTTATCCAATCGGAAACTGCATTGTTTCTTGCAGATTCTGACGTTTGTGCTAGGCTTAAGTTTTGCAAGGAATTTTCGATTTCATCACTACTTTTTGGCACATATTTTGGCTCACAGGATAAGAAGATCTTCTCATCATTACGTAATAGTCTGAAATCGTGGATTTCACACCCATTTTCAGCGAATAATTGAATGTTTTCAGTGGGCACTCCAAACAGTGAATTAACTTGAGTTTTAAACTCTTCCAGCGAGTTTTCCAGAGCCAATACTTTGCCATCATTTTCAGTCCTGTCTCTGTAGACATAAACTCGCATCATGTTAATACAGACAGAGCCTTGTATTATTTATTGTGATTTTATTCAGAAAAATCAATAACCATGAACACACACACACAAAACAAACCCACTGACTGACGTGTTTATATGTCAGTGTCAAGGTGACAGTGACAGATCGGTTTTTTAATTATTGGTAAAGCGAAGACGCATACAGCCTTATCTTCAGTTATTACTGTTTTCCCTAAAACCCCTATTAGACCATGCGATATCAAGACAGACTTACTAAGACTTAGCATAGTGTAATAGGACTTAGCAAGTTAGTCTGTCTAATTAGACCGATCGAGTGGATTCGGCCGTGCTTACTTGCTTACTTGCTTGACATCGCGTGGTGTAATAAGACTTAGCACGCTTAGACCGCTCAGTCAGCGCTCATCCGCCGCACAGGACAGACGTCTGTATTTTGATTATATGGAGTAATTAATTTCAAAAGATGTTCAAAGTTAGCAACTCCTACTCTAAAGAGTCAGATGGTTCCAAAACACTCAATATTTGCATATTTGATAATTTTTCCCGCAGCAGTAAATACTTCTTTACCCATATTCTTCTTTTGTTTTTTTAATATTTATTCATACTAATAGTCGCGGTAAGAGCTACGGCAATTTTCTGGTATTTCTAAAGTTTTCCCATGACTCTTACGACAACCGTCGCTGACAGAGTCCGCCTTGCAAATGAGTTAGCATGCGGTATTCAGCACAGTGTAATAGCGAGCTTGTCTAATTAGACTGTTAGACTGTCTTAGTAAGACTGTCTTGATATCGCATGGTCTAATAGAGGCTTAAGCTAAATATCACAATTAGCATCTTTTTAACTATATAGCCCATCAATTTTTCCGTCCCTGTCTTTAAATAGTCTTTATTTTCTTGTCAGGCACAACAACACGTTCTGCGTTCATATCGAAAATATAATACCTACCCTCCCTGTATTTATTCATATCGACAGATTGGCAGAGGCATATACATTACATAGGCTAGTCAGATGGAAAATGTAGGTACCTAAAGGTGATCAAAAATCAAAAATACAGAAAGCCTCAAACCACCTAAAACACAGTTTTGCTAATACGCCTTGTAGGTAATAAAATTATGCAAGTCATTCATCAGGGATTTCTCAACAAAGTCATCCCTTGAAGTTATAGGATGGGAACTAACTGCCCTCAAACTTGTCCAAGGTTTAGTCACCAGGGAGCCCTTACTAATAAAGGTTACGTTAAAGTTCGACACCTTTGGGTTAGACTTGTCAACTAAATGAATAAATAAACATAATTCCGGATTAACTTTACATGCGTAGTTCAAATCGCTCTTAAATCGCTTAAGAGGTAGGCAGAGCGTAAACATCGCATGACAGATTTTATTTGGCCAAAAACATAGGTTGGAATGAGAACGTTTTTTTTTTATATCGATTAGTTTCATAGGAACGAATTTTTATTTAAGATTCAGTACCTACCCTTACTACGAGGTCGTAGGTTTTTCGAAGATTCTCTAGCATAAAAATAGATAAATAATATTTTTCAGGTGGTGGTAAATGATACTTTGTAATTTTGCATTTCTTGTAAAGTCCTAAGCCGACATTACAAAATAAATAGGTAGTCTGACAGCTACCCTACGGGCGCCTATACCTACTGGGGCTCGGAGCTCGGCTTAGGGCATTCTCTTGAGAAGATCGGATTAGAGAGAATCTACCTAGAACCAGCCGGTATCATTCAAAGTGGAACAAATGAGAGATTTCCACAGGGTTTGGAAAGCCTGTGGAGTGTAGTTATTTAATAGTGTTAAAGGCACTTTGGCCTTTGTGATGACAGTAAGAGAAAACGAAACGAATCGGTTCGTCGTCTGTAGACAGGATTTGAACCTGCGTCTTTGGATACCGTTCCTAACATT
The DNA here is from genome assembly GCA_029255725.1 of Scrobipalpa atriplicella. Lineage (NCBI taxonomy): Eukaryota > Metazoa > Arthropoda > Insecta > Lepidoptera > Gelechiidae > Scrobipalpa > Scrobipalpa atriplicella. The sequence goes on along the minus strand of JARACY010001410.1, from coordinate 18,597 downwards.
AACAAACTAGGCTACTACGGATCTTGTCCTAATCGACGAAATTTTATGACTGGACGCTATTGAATGCTGTCGAGTAAAATGCATTAAACATTAAAAAACGAATAAACGTAGGTATAAGGGAAATAAATACGAGTAGGAACCTAGCCGAATAAATAAATTATCCTATCTCTGTAGGACACCAAAGTAGTTAATTACTTAGGTACCTCTACCTACTAAATAAATTCACAGTATTTTGAGATTCAAGTTCAATAAAAATCTAGGTTTGATACTGAAAAACACATTGCAAATGAGTAGGTAAATAGATAATAATCAAAACATACTACGTGCAAACAATGTTAATACGATTGTTAACAGCCAATAAAAGCGAATATTTCACAAGTCATCTTCTACTCTAATGTTAAAGGAGAATTATGTATGTTTTTTTGTTTGTTTGTTATCAATAATCTCAACAACCAGTTTTTTTTAATTATCCAGAAGCGTCTCACGTCTTACTGCACTGCAGGGCAAAGGGCCTCCCCATTCTTTTTTCTCTAGTTTTGATTCAAAGCCAATTTTTGCCAGCCTTTTCAAAAGCGTCTGCGCCACCGCTTCCTCGGCTTTTGGCAACAATCATTAGACCTTACTATTTCACAGTCTACGTTTACTGTATAGGTACGTAACACACATTTAAAATGCGGGAAAATTATGTTATGCCTACGAAAAATCATAGCTATACTCGTAGGTGGACCGCGTCCCGAAAAATATCGCAGTGATAAAATAATGAATAGTAATTATAGGAAGATAATAATCACCCTGGAGATGGAAAACAATGGTTATATTATTATAACTCTGGGTTTGACATAGGTTTTATTTTTATCGCGGAAAAACCACTCGATCCCACGAAAAAACCGCGGGGCAGAAAACTACCTCCAGGCGTAAAGTTTATTCGCTGACTGAGAAGCATTTGGCTCCTTGCCAGATGCCTGCGAGATTTTTGTAATTTCTCTCCTTTCCGTCTAGATTTTGCAGGTACCTGAAATTCTGTTTTCTTAGTATGTTTTTTACAGTATTGCGGTATTGAAATGGAAGATTCAAATTTTCAAAATCCACAACAAAATCTTGATTCCTGAAAATTTTGCGCTATCAACCGATGCATTTTGTTTGGAAGGTCAAATAATTTTTTTCGTTTTTCGACTTATGTTCCTTAGGGAAAGTTGTTCAGTTTCATGGGTAGATTCACACATTTCACAATGCATACAAACACGTTGTATGAGTAGAACCGTTATAACATAATATAACCTTCCGCTTTAAAACAGTGTGTAAAGCAGGTCGTTTAATTTAAGCACCATACTAGCAACATGGTGTGAAATGTTCATAAATCTTCTGAAATTTATGTTCAAAAATGTTGTTGGTGGCCACAGTTGCTAAATTGAGTTAACATAAAGCATCTAGAGAGCTACAGACTGGCAAAGTAGGTTACAGCAGACAGCTACTGTATTCTGCAGTTTATAAAAACCTATGTTTCTCAAATAGAGCATCTCGCTCCATATTAGGGGGTCGACTTGATGCTGCATAGAAAGAGAGGATTAGCGATGCTATCGGTGCAGTGAGAGCACGACTTGACTAAAATTATTGCCTTCCCTTTTTGTTATTTTAGGATAGAAAACGACAGGTGACTATTTTAGTCAAGATTTAGTGATTATGTGTGCGGTCAAAATGCTCCTCTCTCCTTGTAGAAAAAAATACATTTAGATTTAGTGGGTCAACCACACTACTGGTGAGCTCTGTTTGTGATTTAAACGGCTTTATACTATTAGTATTCTCGGATACGTTTTGTGTAACAACTAACAACCACAATCCGAGATTGAATTCACTTACGATATCATTATTCTTACATAAATATTTTTGAAACTTTTTATCAACATAAAATATCAACCAATTTTTATTAATAATAACGGGAAAATTTGCGTATTTCTGAAGTTGCATGCATACTTGATCACGGTCGCTTCGTGATCATGGTGTATTCAACTGCGTTGAAATATCGTACACTCACACCAATATGGAAAACCATCGTAAATTTTCCGTTATTGACGCGATAAAATATCATTGTTACATGTTTTCATCAGGTCGATCTACTCGAAACACACACGAGAAGAAGGGGGGGTGTTTCACAAAAGATTGAGAGCCACTGGAATTTAAAGCGAGCGAAGGTTTCGCAGTTTTAATATCCTACCTTACCTTTTAGCCAGCCCGCAATTTCCGCCGGTATCACCGAAAACACGCTATTACAGGTACAGGTAGCTCAAATGCCTGGAGGGCATTCTCGACTGAATTATTCATTTATTTAGCCATTTACTGTACCTAATACCTAAAGAGAAACAGATTTTTTTTTCGTTTACTTACTAAATGATTGTTCAAGCTGTACGACACTTTGTTGGTTTCACAATCTGGAACAATACCTATTTGTATTTTTTTAGCAGGTAAACTGCTAAAATCCCAGCTCGAAACAATACAATCGATTCCTGGTATATATAAGGTACACCATAAGACTCATAATTGTTATCCTATTTACATAACATGCTTATTGGTTCGTAGACATAGCCTCTACCATTAAAAACATACATACATACATACATACTATCACTATCACGCCTGTATCCCTAATGGGGTAGCGTCAACGACCCAAACAGGTCGTTCCTTTCAGTCGTTAAGTTTTGTTTGAGGGTTGTTTAAGATAGATCTGTATATTGCTGTAGTAACAGGATGTCAGCCCATCACCTAAATTACAATATACTGAAATCCTCGAATCCTTTAGCTGGTTTTTACAGCGGGAGGAGAAGCTGGCACATTCTATGTTTTTCTATCGCTCCCAGTCCAGCGTGGAAAAAAAACATTCAAAACATTTTCTCAGTAACAGGCGTCTTACATAAAACTTGCGACTTTATTTCTATCTGTCTGTCTTCTGGGTGACGAATATTATTTTCTTTGTACATTGAGTCGTCGCCCTTTTTAAAACTTGGCTAAGATGACTGGTCTCGGTTCTTGTGAACTCAAGAGAACTTGCCAATTTTCACAAATTATTATACCTAGTTATAATTTCCTGGAACTTTGAATTGATACGCTTTTCGGGTATCTGTAGGTTAGGTTTACTTCCATGCTGGATTGGGAGCGATAGAAAAACATAGAATGTGCCAGCTGCATCTCCTTCCGGGCATGCTGTAAAAACCAGCTAAGGGATTCGAGGGTTTCAGTTTATTGCAATTTAGGCGATGGCCTGACAACCTGTCACTATAGCGATATACTACCATAAACACCTATAATAACCCTCAAAACTTGTCAGACGTGGCGGAACGACCTTTGGGTCGTTTTTCGCTCTGCCTACCCCTTTAGGGATAAAGGCGTGATTTATGTATGTATGTATGTAGGTTTAATTTCCTTGAGATGAAACCGGAAGGGTAATATAGTGTATTCTTAGATTTATGTTGTAAATAAAGTTCAATCTAGCCCAAAGAATTTTGAAGACTTTGTTTAGTAAAATCAAATCATGAGAAAAGAGAAATAGATATGTGGTAAGTAGTAAATAATGAATCTTCCATGGTATGACACGTAGTATGTACATTCCTTCCTCCCAACTTTTTGCGAAGTCAACATATTAGGAATCAACATTTTAGGAAACTCAACTTTTTGGGAAGTCAACATTTTAAGAAGTCGACCGAATGGTCCTAAAGGCATATATGATCCCATTAGGGATACAGGCGTGATAGTATGTATGTACCTACCCTATGTGTGTAGGTAAGTTATGGTATGACACAAGTCTCTAGGGAAAAGTTGAAACTACACTTTATTCTTTCACCCAAAGGTTGCCTGGAAGAAATTGCTACCTTAGCAATAAGGCCGCCTGTGTTGTACTTGTCTTTGTGTTATCTGTTGTGTTGTATGAATACTTCTGTGTGCAATAAAGAATTTTTATCTTATCTTAAAAGTTGTCTGGGTTGTTTAGGACAACGGAAGTACGCTATACTAGCTGCAAAAATAAAACTAGAGACTGAATGTTTATTCCTCTTCAAAAAGCAACTCAAACAAAACTTTTCATAGCCAACTAACTACTGTTTTAGGAAAAGGGAAGTTCATTTAACAGCTTCCTATGTGAGGTTTTCGTGCCATTTGCGAGTAGACCACCAGACCTATTTATAGACGGAAATAGATTCTGATTGCATTTTCAGTTTAGTGCATGATTAGTTTTGTGACTACATCGGCTGAATCAGTTTAGGGAAGTTCAGTAGGCGTATTACTGATAGTACTGATGATAGAAGGAACATCCAGATTCTGGTTTATTTATAAATTCAGTGTCCATTCGGCACGATCTCTCGCGGACGTCTGACGATATTTTTACTCACGCGCCGCGAAATTTGTTGTCATTTTAGAATAAGTACTTTGGACGCCGGCGCTACGCTCGTTCCAACTCATCCAAGTATTTCATAAGCGCGCGCGATTTGTTCAAATATCCGGAGTGACTATTCCGTGTTCCAGTGAAGTTTTGCAGCGAAAATGGCCGGAAAAGTGTCGATAAAAATTGACGATCCGGACGAACCACCGAGCCACCCGCCACCGCCTCCACCAAAAAGACTTAGTCGTCCGAAGATCACAATTTCAATGCCGGAAGCCACATTTAGGGGCCCAGTCAGCGCACAAGCCCCAGTGACCCCTAGAGGAGGTCAGACCCCACAAGTATACTGGGGTCCCATGAGATACTATGGAAGAGCGCCTACAACACCCGGCTCTGTGTCCAACCCTCATGAACATCCGTACTTCATGCACATGTACCACAATAAAGCCTCAGAGTTTATGTTCAAGCAATTCGAGGGGTTCAAAGACTTTACTATGAACACGGCCAAGAGCGGCCTAAGTGCGGGTGAAAAGTCTGCTTTTTGGTTCTACAATAAACTAAGGACATTGTCCAAAAAGTGGTTCACGCATTTCTTTTTGACTCTGTGTTTGTTGTTGTACAGTGTACTTGGCGCTTTCATTTTTATGGCGTTAGAAGGTAAGTCTATTAAATAAGTATAGCTAAAAGATTTTGAAAAATATACAAACTTATGCCATATTTTATCCTTCAGTAAGTAATATAATATGGCCAAAACCAAGGCTTAGCTGCGGGGCAAAGGGCTAGTACCTACCTACCTAAGTATTTTAAAATGCCTAATGATGTAGGTACTTAGCGGTCTGCCCTGCGGGTTTTCTTACTACTTATTTAAAGATAATTTTAATCTTAAGTTAGCAAACAACAAAGAAAGCAAGAAAGCCCAACTGGCTACACTAATTTGTTGTCTTACAAACATGTGAACGTGTGCTCTAGAGTCTGTACGAAAAGAGGAACAGGCATGGAATTTGAGGGCGCACATTTGTATTAATTAGCCCACGGCTGATTGCGTGGGGTTTATGCCTAGGTCTTTGACCTAAAACCTCCGAAATTTAATGTAGAAGGTTAAGGTTAAAGACCTGCGCATAAACTTCACGCGACCAAGCGACGGTTAATTAAATACAAAAGCGCGCCCTCAAATTCTATGCCAGTTCTCTTTTCGCACAGACTCTATCTACATTTTAAATTGAAGAAAGCGCAACAGCGCATTAGGTAAATATTACTCGCATGAGATGAGGTCGTACGCCACACTTATTTTATTAGTTTTATTCAGTTAAGATAGAATAAAAAAATATTTGCTAAAGTAGAAATTATAGTAGGTCAGCACCTATTTTTTGTATTAAGGTTTTTTAGGGCTGAAGCACAGGCTGAAGGTAAATTGGACTTTGCTACATATTGAAATGTTAAGTTAACAAACAAAAATACAATAACTAATCTTTCTTTATTCTTCTTTTCTTGGCTAAAGGTTTCATTAATTCTTGGACGAATCACCAATCGTACAGCTATCTATTAATGTTTATAATACAAAAACGTTACGAAAATTTTTACAACAAACACAAACTACGTAAACTATGAATCGTGTCTCAAATATAGATAAGGAGTATGATTTGTTTTGAAAAAAAAAAACATGTTTCTAGAGGTCAGATTCTCTCCAAACGGGTTTTCAATTTGGAAATCTAGAAGTATTCTAAGCACTAGATTGATTAGGTATGTTTTTGCTACATAATCAAGCATTTTTATTTTTATCGTATATGGATACTATGGATAGCATAGCAAAAGGTCATCATTTTCGATAAAAAGCACATCATCCCACGATTAAAATATATTTAATAATTATCATCATGTTATTAGTTATTAAAACAGATAATACAAACTCCAGTAACACCCTGTACTTTTAAATTATTGACAGTTTTAAGGACTTACTATTAGCCATCGTCTAAAAAAAGTCATTAAGGGAATTTACCATCGCACCAGGCCCAAAATCCCTAATCAAAAGTTTTCGTTATAAGATGGGTCGTTCCCAGATAATCCTTAGTCCATTTTACATATCACCCCGGGCTTTAGAATTTTGCCGAGGCCAATGAGATAATTTGCTTCGGCTTTTGGACTTAAAATTACTTGTGAAACTTCGTCACTTTGTTTAACCATACTGGGAAGGCTTATTTGGGTTCGGGCACTCACTTACTCACTTATCTCTTTTTAGTACCGCACTTTAATAAAACATTAAGTACATGTTTTCATACCATCGTTAGAGTCTGTTCGAAAAGAGAACAGGCATAGAATTTGAGGGCGCGCATTTGTTTTTAATTAACTGTCGCTTGGTCGTGTGAGGATTATGTCCAGGTCTTTAACAGTAACCTTCTACATTAAATTTTGGAGGTTTTAGGTCAAAGACTTAGGCATAAACCCCACGCAACCAGCCGTGGGTTAATTAATACAAAAGTGCGCCCTCAAATTCCATGCCTGTTCTCTTTTCGAACAGACTCTACTAAAAATATTAGGTAATACCATATTTTCCCAAAGGGTCACACACAAAACTAGTTCAATTTCGTTGACTGAGCAACCCCTATCAGTTTTTGGTACATTGTCTCTTACACCCAGTAAACATATTCTTGTACTTATTTCTTTGGCACACTATGCACGATGTCCTTTAATGGGCACATTAAATGTATTTACGATGCCGTACAACCTATTAATAGTAATCTTGAATGATAGCAATGCGTGACATGTTAATCGTAAAAATACAATAACAATAGGTATATGAAAATGTAAAGCATTCTGTATTAAAAATAGGTAATTAAACGGAATGTAAAAATTAATTCTTACAGTTGTAAAATGTGATGTAGGTAAGGAGGGTCCTAATTAATAAGTATTCAAAATTAGGTACTGTAAGATTTTAGCCAATAAATGAAATAATTAGATAGAAGTTGGAACTTGGAAGTTGGAAGTAGTAAAACACTGAAACTTTTGCATTAAGAACGCCCAGGAGTGGTTAATTACTAACTTACCTAATTTCGTTTCGATTCTCCGTTCTAATTAGTAAAAAGCTTCTACCTAGAAACAAGGATTAAAGGTTAATTATTATACTCATGGGCATTGAATTCGTAATTAGAAATTTAACTCATAGGTAGGATTAGAGCTTAGATAAAGAGTGACACAATAAATGAACTTTAGCCTCTTGTCCCGGGAGTCATACTTTTCAATTCTAAAAGGGAAAATTCTAATATTCTCAAGGAATAAAGGTCACTGTTTTTAGCAATACGTTCCCGTGCTTTTGGGGCATGTTACGTTGTCACCATTTGTGATATAAAAGTACTAGTTTATGATGTTCAGCTTCAGATAATAATCACCGATGAGTAAGTATTTTTTTTTAATTAGTATTTTTTTCGTTTTCAATCGAGGTATTCTTCTTACCGGAGATATTTATTACAAATACAAATAAAACTAAGCTGAAAACATTTTGTTTGAAAGGTAACCTATCTTCATTTCTAGGCTCAAGGCAAGGGACTATTTGTAATATTCAAGTTACTTGTGCGCGCTACCGTGCAAAATTTCGAGTCTTTTGTTCGGCAAAATTACAATACTTACTCCGAAACATTCACATTCGTCTCTATAATATAGGCTTTCATAGCAAGCTTGGAAAGAGAAACAACTAATATTTTCTTTATTTTTGTCACGCCCAGTCCAGCATGGAAGTAAATTAATGTGTCCAATACTGTTGACTAATAGTCTAAGTATCTGTCTAAAGAAGCGTTTGTAACGTCGCCTTGAAAATGTTATTTTTGTCTCACTAGAGTAAATTGTTTACTTTACACCCGAGTGGTTCTGGAAAATGTCACGGAAAGTGAGTCAATAACTTATTCTATACTAGAATTTGTGAAATTAAGTCAAGATCAAGAGAAATTTTGTAGGATTTATTATAATAATAGTAAAATCTTGGCCTAAAATTACATTTTATATATTGTCTAGAATTAATAAATAACATTTCTGTGCAGAAAACCAAACCAAAGTAACCAATAAACTTATAATAACTGCTAATGTTCAATTTAATTCAGCTTTTGCTCTGCCTACCCCATTAGGGATAAAGGCGTGATTATATGTATATAATTCAGCTTTTGCTATAAAAACGTTATTTTATATCAAAATGACGCGAAAGAATTGAATGCAAACTCGTAAAAGCCAATGAAAATAAATTTTATCAAATTGACCGGAAAATGACGTTGGGCTTACACTGATTAGATCCAGTTGGCACGCTGTAATATTTAATTTGAATAAAGAATTCAGTTTTCTTTTAGTTCATTAGCCTTCAGAGAACCTTGAATAAAATAAAATCAACAGTTTACTTTTAACTAGTTTACAATGTTAATGTAACATGAAAACTACGTGGTGGGCCCTTTTTACGCCACAATGCTGGCTAGCAAGATACAAAAACACGATTGTGGATGACATAAACTTCCATTAAGAATAAATTATTTTGTTCTTTATTTGAAATGGCTCTTACATTACTTTTCTCTAGTAGTTTCATGCCAGTTTTAACTGTAAATTCTTCTTGTAGTGTGCAATGAAGATGTTGAATGAGTTTTAAAATAGAACTAGATTTTAGAATTTTGTTTTGAACATACTGAATCAAAATAGTGTACCTATTTAATATTTAGGCCCGTATTTATAATCAGCTCTCAAGAGTGACAGCGAGTTTGAGTTCGTATCAGAAACGTCATTCCAGTACAAAAGCACCTGTCAAATCCGCACTCAATATTGCTCTCAATCTTGAGATAGCTTTATAAATACGAGCCTTAGTAAGCTATGTTAGTACAGATGAACTGAGGTCTCTGTGCAGCTGTCAAGTCGCCACTATAGCTGCCATTGCTTCAATAGCTGTCAGTGTAACCATAGCCAAATTTAAGTTCCAAATATTGCCGCCTGCTCAAATATGTCAGTCGATATTAAAAAAGAAAACCTATGACATTTTTTTTTTATGACGCTGTCTCTATTTTTTGTTTGACCAGCAACTACCATTATTTTTACTTTTTAATGAAAACCTCTTTTGACGTAATATTATTAAATTTGCTTTTAAAGATTATCGGAATATTATTTATTTATTTTATAAAATTTTATTAATAGGCATATTATACTGGAAAAGAACACATAATAATTTATTATAGATAATGTTCTAATAATATTTAACAAACAGTTGGTTTAAAAATGTTATGAGTCACAATGTTTAAAAATATACCACGGTATAAATAAACTTTAGTGTACCTACTGATGTAGTGGACATAGACACCTAATTCCGTTTATTTTTACTGTGTCGTGGGTGGGTTCCGTTCGGTATATTGGGGTTCCTCAGTACTGAATAATTGGTATTTATTCATATATTGTAGAGTCACTTTTAATTTGGTACCATTGTAAACAAAATTCTGTCTTATAAGCTTTAGACTAAAGAGGAAACAAATTACACAAAACAAAAAGCATTAGGCCGGGAAAAACGCTATGCAGAAGAAGAAGACCTCACGCCCATTCCTTAACGGCCCGTATTTATAATCAGTTCTCAAGAGTGACAGCGAGTTTGAGTTCGTATCAGAAATGTCATTTCAGTACAAAATTACCTGTCAAATCCGCACTCAATATTGCTCTCAATCTTGAGATCGCTTTATAAATACGAGCCTAACTTTCCGCCACCGGTTTCAACAGCGTAAAACTAGTTTTTCCGGGGAAATGAAGGTTTTCCCTCGGTGAAAAGTAGCCTATTGTGTGTGATGATAACTGATAAGTTTCATGCAGACCTTTCCAGTAGCTGAAGCGTTATTAATTAAAAAAAACGTTTTTAAACTTTCGCATTCATAATATTAGTGGGAGTGAGAGAAAAACATAGAATGTGCCAGCTGCATATCCTCCCGGGCATGCTGTAAAAGTCAGCTAAGGGCTTCGAGGGTTTCATTATTGTAATTTAGGCGATGGGCTGACAACCTGTCACTATAGCAATATACAGATCCATCTGGAATAACCCTCAAAATTTGTCAGACGTGGCGGAACGACCTATGTTTAGGTCATTTACGCTCTGCCTACCCCATTAGGGATAAAGGCGTGATTATATGTATGTATGTATGTATATTAGTAGGATAAACTGTCAGCATAGAATACCACATTCTACGCAATTGTTTTGAACGTACAGAACCCTGAAGAAATGTTGATGTGGAGTTTAAAATATTCCATTAAAGACGTCATAGTAAATAATTGAATATTATGCCTGGTTTCAATTAAGAAATCTATCTTGAGAAGTTTCAGGCTATCTCGTATTTCAGGGAAATAAATGATAATGGTGTCCGAAATTTTTTTAACAGAATTCGGCCTTAATTTTTTTTTTTTTTGGCGAGGCCATTTTGTGTTTAAATACTTTCTGAAACTTGGCCCTGTTTCCTGTTTGGTAACAATTAATAGGGATAAAATGGAGAAATACGGGGTATAAGGAAGAGCATATCGCAAACTTACGGGTTACTCAATCGACAAAACTGAACATCTTCATCATCATCATTATCAGCCACAACAGTCCACTGCTGGACATGGGCCTCCCCAAAATTGGGGGTATATTCCATACTCACCACGCTTGACAGAACATCTTACGCCTGGAATTTTTAAAGAAAAAAAAATTACTTTCCAATACAAAATGACCACCTCGATCAGACAATTAGGCTCGTATTTATAATCTCAAGATTGAGAGCAATATTAAGTGCGGATTTGACAGGTGATTTTGTACTGGAATGACATTTCTGATACGAACTCAAACTCGCTGTCATTCTTGAGAGCTGATTATAAATACGAGCCTATGGAAATGTATTTTTTTTTAATTTTCTGAAAGTATTTCCAGGTGAAAGTTGTGCTGTTTCGGTTTCATTGACTGAGCAACCCCTTACACCCGGTATACAACGACGTTTAAGTTTGGTAGTACGGTTTGGCCAGGCATTAAGGCAGGTTGTAGTTAGATACCTATGTTTTAAGCCCAATAAACTGTTTTTATTAAATTCGTGTAACAAATCTAAATCTTAAGTTTGTTGGAGCATTATAAAAAAAATCAGTAAAAAAGAAAAAAAGTCATTCCGCTGGCCTAATGACAAGGACACAAAATTTTCATGCCATAGATCGAGTACCACATTTCCTGACATATTTGTATTTTTTATGAACAAAAACACACAAAAGCAAACTGAAGGAATACCCACGCTATGATTTGTGACGCAATAGTTTCCTATAATTAATGAGCCGAAAAAATATGCGTCCTTGTGGAGTACATTCGTCCGGAGTAGAAAATATGTCAAAGTATTTCCGTCCGTTCATTCCGCGGACCACGGCCGAATATCTTGCATACCCTCTCCTACCGAAGATGAAAAGTAGAATTGTATAGGTATGAAGAAAAAGAGGGTCCTTATTGAAAAATTAGCTTAATTGAACGTTATGACATTCCTATAATAATTTCAGGAATCTTTTTGATAAATCAGTTAGGTACTTGGTTGTTTCGGAAAAGGACCCATGCAGTCAATTGTAAAGTTTTAATATCTTTATGATAGACAAGATGTTCAAAGGTTTCATCCATCAAAGTATCAAAGGAAATTCTTTATTGACAAAAAAAAAACAATTTAAAATTTTTAATTACAAATAAAAAAATATCCTCTAGTTTTAAGATATTATCTTATCATTCATTCAGTTGACAGTTTAATGTCTAATTGAATGAATAATTAAATATTTCATTTCGCCGTCTGATAAGATAACATTTACTGGACAGAAAAGACCCATAAAACAGCCCTTAATTTCTTTCTACGCAATTCTAGTCTACTTTTATTTCAAAACAACGTTTTATTTGATACCTTGGAATCTTTTTTGTGGCTACTAAAGTAGCACTTTTCAATCAGTTACAAAGGCATTTAAAACAGATATAAAAGCCGCAAATGTACGAAACATCGCCTCCATTTCAAATGCTATTCAAAGTTCCAGTTTCACGCATTTATTTATTTAATGGAACCTCTGTCCTGACATTAAACTTTTTACGATATTTAGGTGGTAAGTTTTCAACCATTTTATCCTGAGATCTGAACTTTATCGCTAAAAGTAATTAACAGACGCAGGAGGTCCTATTGCTACATTATACGTCCCTACCGACTGATATCCTAAATTAGGGCCATTAGATCTTGACTATGTGGGACCAGTACGGATTGGTTAACTTCACACGCAACCTTGGAATTTCTTCGTAGGTGTAAGCAGTTTTTTTCACAATGTTTTCCTTCACCGTGAAAGCATCGAGTAAACGTTAAAATACTAAAAATGTTAAACACATTGGTACGTGGAACGACCCTATATAATACTATCTATTAGTATTCACTACACGGTACTATTATATATTCTGTGACACCGCCAAGACTGTATATCATCATCTCCATCCCAGTCCCATCTCATGTACACTCCAGGATCTGCAGGAGGCAAACAACAGGGCAATCGCCGTAGCAAAATACTGGGTTAAACTCATATAAAATATTCCCATCGAATCGAAGAAGAAGAAGATCATCTCCATCATCTCCCTAGCTTTATCCCGTTATTACACGGGGTCGGCTACCTAATCTAGGGGACTGAACGAGGATACTGGTTTTTACACAGAGCGACTGCCATCTGACTTACGCAACCCAGAAGAAAAACCAGACCCAAAATCCTAGATAACCGCCAAGCCTTTTGACCAATATTTTTCACAGTTCAACTTATTCTGGCCATTGATTTAAGGAGTTCATAAAACGATGTTTTATTATTTGCGGAAGATGTGGGAGTTTTGGAAACATCGAAATTGTTAACGATCTTGTTATTTCTTTCTATTTACTTGTTTTCTTTCTTATGGCCCTTGAATATAAAAAAAAATTCAGATCAAATAAGTTCAGATACGGATAATATTTGATATGCATGTTCTCTATTTCAGAGCTTTTAAGACTTTTGAACAAAACTCTAACATTAGTGTTCGTTTCATATAGTATTTCTTACTATAGCATAACCATGACTAAAATGTGTAAATCATACAATAATTTTAACAGGCTGCGAAGAACATTTGTTAGACCTATAGTAAAATAATAATTTATCTTTGTGATGCTCACCAATAGGAATTACCTTCCTACTGCTAGATCATAAATCTATGTTTGTTGCTGGGAGAAGAACAATAGTGGCTAACACCGTTAAAATGTAGTCAACTTCTAAAATTAGAAATAGATGCGGCTATTTTTCATCATTTGTAAGATGTACCAAAGCCCGATAGATAGTGTATAGATAGGGCCGTGCCTCCTGTGCAGGTCGTGGATCCAATTCCACCACGTATCAATGTGTTTTTTGGTTTTCGAATTTCATAAAATTATTGGAGCATTCCCACTACAAGTATTGTATAATTATTTAATGGGAAGCCCCGATAATTTATGTGCTTTTGTACTTTTTTGAAATAAAGATATTTTTATTTATTATTTTATGAACGTTTATTCGGCGCTTTTACGGTAAAACAAAACATCGTGAGGAAATCTACACAGGACACACATGCGAAGAAATTCAAAGATTGTGTATGAAGTCGATCACTCCGTACTGGGCCCACGTGGTCGACTTAGCTTGCCCTAATTCATGGGTTGTGGCTTTTATAGGTGTTATTAATAATGATTAACCATAAAAGTGTATCGATCACTATAGTAAATCACAGTTTGATGCTCTATAACGATTTTATGAGCATTTTTATATCTTGTTATCGAAAGCCATCTCATATAATCAGAAAAGTAGAGTTATATTATATGTAACAAATATTATGCGTATTAGTGCTGTTATTTTTTTTACTTTTTTAGGCCGATATTGAAAAAAAAAAACACAGATTTTATATAAATCAGTACACTCATTATCAAAGAAGAGTAGAAGGTTGGGAGCGAGCTATTTCTCAAATCAGTGCTCATTTCATCTCAGACGTTTCGTTTTTCCATACTTAAAAATCAAAACTTCTACAAAAATATATATTTTTAAACACTCGCGATTATTTTTAATAATTTAACAAATTTAATTGGGTCAAAACGCGGTACATAGGTTTTAAGGTACGGTGCGGCCACGGCTTGTGAAACCATGTCGAAACGTCTAGATAAAAGGTAATTCTTAATATTAATAAATAAATAACTAAAATTTTCTTTATTTCAGACTTTTACATCCAGTGGTTTCATACAATTAATTAAAAAATAAATAGAAATAAAAATTAATATACCGCGAGTTGACCCGTTTAAGGCTCCTTACTAATTTTATTGACGTTGCGTCAAATGATTTCTAGCCAAAATACTGCGTTTACGCTTGCCGACAAAAATATTATATTGATCTTGGAGATATTTCTCGTCCGATGAAGTATTGAAAACACAATTAAAACAGTTTTAACATGTTAAAAAAAATCATAGTCAGGTCTTCAAAAAACTTAAAACGGTTTTTTATGAATAAGGCAACCGAGCTACTACGTAATTTTTTTCTTAAAACGTAAAGCATACTAACCTTGATCCTTTGTAGTTATATTTTTTCATTTTGATGTAATTTTCATTCATAATTTAATTAATTTGTCATTTTGTCGCTTACGTTTTTAATTCCGATGGACTTCAAATCTACTCTCCTTGTTCAGCACGTTGTTGTGCCGCGTTTGTGTGAGTGAGAGACAAATACCTATTTCGGCCCGCCGCGAAATATGGTAAGGCCCCTTAAAACCAAAAGTTGTTTAGTTTCATGGTGGACCTTTTTTTATCTCGGTTTTAAACAATATAGAGGAGGCTTAGAGGGGACATATTAAACCTACGTATTAAACACTTCTTTGTATACTTAAGTAAAAAAATAAAACTTATACTCTAGAACATTGACAAGCTTTATTGTCAATTAAAAAAAAAGTCAAAATAAAAATCAAGTAAAAATTATAAAATTTTAAAAAACTAACAAAAAAAATTATCTTACAAAATAACAGTAACATTTATAGTGTTACAAAATATGATAAGTTTATAAACTAATTAAAAATAAAGATTTTAGAATATCGCTAATTAAAATTAAGTTAAAAATATGGCGAGTAAGTAGGTACCATTATAATTTTTAAGAGTAACTCTTATACGGAGTGTAAGGGACAGCAGCGTCCCGCAAACTTATAGGGGTTGCTCAGTCCACGAAACTGAAAAACTTGCACCAGGAAACCCTTTAGAATTAAATACGGACGAAATTCGTGCGCACGCCATATTGAATTTGGGGGACATGTCGTAAGTTCGTGATGGCTGTTCCATAATACGCTAGTATAATAGTAGTTCAGTGCTTTTTTTTATTTTACTTGTAGACATGAGCTGCCTCGATTACGCCCAGAAGAAGCCCGCTCATTGGAAAGACGTCATATCGTTGATGGCGGCAGACGCTTTGCTCTGCATCTGTAACGTGATCCCACACATCTTCTACGGAGCCTGTGCTTGCCTCTACATCATGTGGCAGACCTGCCATTGTTTGACGTTCTGCTGTTGCGGTCTCTGAATTGTTCTTCTGATGTCTCTGGATGTTATTCCTTTGCGATGGATTAAAAATTTTAGTTGTATTTTTGTGTCTTTTTACACAAAGTCCTGTTCATTCACCACGTCTGTCAAATCTGCAACATACCAAAACTCACTATTATTTATCTGTACAGATTTCTTCAGTACTCCCAGGAAGAAAAGCAACTGGAACATATTTTTTTTTTCTATCGCTCCCAGTCTAGCATGAAGGGATACTTAAGACTGATATCATACCGTTAGCAAACCAAAACCAAAGCCCCTACAGGGAAAACCTCCCCTAATAAATAAGGTGACCTTGATCGATAGTATTGGCAAGATCCCAAACAAGGTCAAAGTCAAGTTTGTGCCATCCATCTTTGTCTGACATAACAAAACAAACACATTTCTCTCCTGCTGTCTAAAGGCTGAGCACGTACCTCCATTCAGCACCTATAATAAATATTTTCTCTTCGTTTATTATTATAATAAGATGACAATCAGGTGATTCAGCCTGCAATGTTCTATCCAAACTAGAGAAAATCTCACAACTCTATAATTTATATAGTATGAATTTCGCTACCTGGTCATTTCACCATAAAACATAAACACAGGTTCTATAACTCCAGCATTCCTGAGCTCCTTAAACTGTCGGCATGATGAAGATTAAGCGAAACCCATATTTAAATATTTCAAGCGTAGCCTATCTTTCAATTCGTAAATACGATCGGAAAAGGGAATCCTTATAAAAATAACATTAAATAACATTAAAAATTATGCTTTGAAAATACCAACCCTTTCATTTAATCGGCATCGAAAATGTAAGAAATAACATAATAATATTTTCGCATAGAAGATTATTATTGTTTCAGTAGAAGTGGTATGTAACACCATGGACTATTTATTCATCCATGGTAACACAGAAAAACAGTAGCAGGCGGAATTTAAGGCAAGAACTTAAATTTTAAATTATATCCACGTTTCATACACAGTATACAGCATTCCTAGAACGCAGCAGGTGCGTGCAAAAAAATTCTGACTTATCATAATGTACACATCTCAATTCATCTCCATTATATATCAGATTTTATTAAAATTGTAGGAATAAAATTTGTTTAGAAACACGGGTGAACAGCCCTACGAAATGTTTGCATTTGCAAACAGCCAAATACCACTTTTCGTTCTTATAATATAGCTTACCTATTTGTCTACCTCCGCCCGCAAGGCAATTCCTAGTTCTCTGGTATCCCCCAAATTTCCACGCCAGCTTATCTGGCAGCCACGATTCAGGGTTTACTTTGAGGATATAAATATTTGTATTTGCCCAAATACATCACATTTGTATGAGCAGCTGGGACAGGGACGAATCCAGGACAAAATTTAGAAATATTTAGACAGAAATATTTCGTACCTACTTAAAATATTTTTGGATATTTAACGTGGTTTTACTCTGAAGTATTTTATAAAGAGCATATTTTCAAAAAAATGTGGATTATACAGGGAGTAAAAAGAACAACTTTAGTTTGTGAACCTACCCATGAAACTGAACAACTTTCCCCAAAGAAGACAGGTCAAAAATAAAAATAAATACCTATTTGGGCCTACCATACAAATAAATGGTGTCAGCGGCTACAGTCATTTTGTATGGAAAGATCAATTATTATTTAAAAGTTGTTCGGTTTCATAGGCAGGATCACACCCTAGACTCTAATAAGGCCTAGAGTTTGGTCAGCTATTTTTTTTACACTAAGGTTCACATCACTTTCCAACATATTTTATTTTTTATCTCTGCCCTGCAAAAGTTTTGAACAAACAGTATTTAAATTGATCGTCTTAATAAAGAAACGTTTTTCAATTCTGATTTAAAATTATTTTTGCATAAGGTGTAAAATAACATCAATTTTATCGTGAATGTACGAGTAGTTATTGGTATTTTCAAAGCATAATTTTTAATGTTATTTAATGTTATTTTTATAAGGATTCCCTTTTCCGATCGTATTTACGAATTGAAAGATAGGCTACGCTTGAAATATTTAAATATGGGTTTCGCTTAATCTTCATCATGCCGACAGTTTAAGGAGCTCAGGAATGCTGGAGTTATAGAACCTGTGTTTATGTTTTATGGTGAAATGACCAGGTAGCGAAATTCATACTATATAAATTATAGAGTTGTGAGATTTTCTCTAGTTTGGATAGAACATTGCAGGCTGAATCACCTGATTGTCATCTTATTATAATAATAAACGAAGAGAAAATATTTATTATAGGTGCTGAATGGAGGTACGTGCTCAGCCTTTAGACAGCAGGAGAGAAATGTGTTTGTTTTGTTATGTCAGACAAAGATGGATGGCACAAACTTGACTTTGACCTTGTTTGGGATCTTGCCAATACTATCGATCAAGGTCACCTTATTTATTAGGGGAGGTTTTCCCTGTAGGGGCTTTGGTTTTGGTTTGCTAACGGTATGATATCAGTCTTAAGTATCCCTTCATGCTAGACTGGGAGCGATAGAAAAAAAAAATATGTTCCAGTTGCTTTTCTTCCTGGGAGTACTGAAGAAATCTGTACAGATAAATAATAGTGAGTTTTGGTATGTTGCAGATTTGACAGACGTGGTGAATGAACAGGACTTTGTGTAAAAAGACACAAAAATACAACTAAAATTTTTAATCCATCGCG